>JAOXJM010000023.1:115990465-116013019 GCA_026413425.1 Tringa solitaria | reverse complement strand
AGCCTTCTCTTCTCCAGGCTGAACCCCCCCAACTCTCTCAGCCCCCCCTCCCAGCGGAGGGGCTCCAGCCCTCCCAGCATCTCAGTCCATGCAAAAATATGGTGCTCTTTCTTTAGCATATTTTCAGACCCACATCTGACAAAGAGAGGAAAGGGGGGGACTAAAAATCCATTCTTACTTGATGCCAGTCAATTGTGAGTTTTCAGCAGAAAAAGTGCGAGAGTCACTATTTCTACCCCGCAGACTTTCAACAACTAATAAATACCCGTCTAATTAATCAACACAAAATTTCACCCAGCTGTAAGATTGGTAAGGCTTAATCCTATCTCTGAACACGAAGGTACAACACCGGTGTAAGCAGCTTTATCCCAGTATATCTATTTCTTCCTTGTGGTATTTTATTTACTTGTTTGAGGGCTTTTTCCTGCCTTTACTAACACTGGTTAAGAGCAGACAAACTTTAAAAAAAATAAAAATAAAAATCAATGTCATTTCACCTGAAATTTGTTGTTCTCGGTCAAGCTGGTAGCAAACAGGATTCTATAATTAGACTTTCAAATCCATATTCAGGCCTGATCTTCAATCTTTAGCAACATGATGCTTCCTCTTATGTCAGTGAAAACCATTCACCGCTCTGTGCTTTTGAAAATCAGGCTAATTTATTTATTTAAGAGCTTAATTTTGGATACAGGAGCCTAACGTTGGGCTTTTTATTTTTTGAATGCTGGCTATTTTTATACACGAGTGTGTGTATTTGTGTGTATGCATGTATTTTTAGTTCTAAGTCCCATCATGGCTTCAAGAGATAGAACTAATTTGGGCTTGGGAGGGGGATTCGAGGCGATTTTCTTTAAATGCACAAAGGATTGGCTGTCCCCTCCGTTCTGGCTGGGTTCCCAGAATTCCTGTTGGTATAATTACCCTCACGCTTATTTACTACGTATGTCGCAGTAGCACACAAACTGCGCGGGGCAAAGTCACTGCTGTCCCTGCGCCAAAACACGTTTTCAAGGAGCCAAAGCCATCGGCTCCAGAAATGTGGACAAATAACCTCTGGAGAGAGCCCCAGGAGGGAAAAGAGGAGATGCTCCTCCTGTAAGTAAAAGAGGTCCACCCCCTGTAAAAGAAAACCCTACCCTAAGTGCTATGGAAAAAAGATGCTTCGTGTGGATGACAGAGGCTGCTCAGCAGTCTCAGCAAGGAATGTCCAGAGACAGGATTTTGGAGTCAGAAGCTCTGTCTATACCATTAAACAAAGCAGACCAAAGACCAGCCGTTGTCCTTGGCCAGCTGGCATGACTCGACTCCACGTGGAGTCCATGCTAGTTGGTCTTGGCCAAAATTGCCAGAGACCGTGCTGACAATTTAACAGGGTGACCTATTACAGGATGGTGCCTGTGCCTTGGCACTGTTTGATTTACAGAGGTGGCTCTGAATATCACCAGCAAAAAGCGTAGGAGAGTGCCTCAGGCAACAGACTGGCTTGAAATGAAGAGGATGCTGATGTGTTAGAGGGTTGCAGGAACATGGAAAGGCTCATCAGCACGAGTCCTGGGCTATGTTTTGAGGGAAGAAGAGTCTTAATGGCCTGTCCCATGCAACCACAAGCTGACCAAGGTCAGGAATCTCAGACTATATCTGCAACAGTCAACAAAGGACAGGGGTCTGATCACTTTTCCTGAGGACAATGGGTCAAGACTGACCACAGAAATGAATTCTCTCATTCTCCAGAACCATGTAGCTGCCTTCATACTCAGTATTGGGGATGATGTCTGGGCCCTACGGAGTCCTAAACCCTGTCCAGGTTATGATTACTTGGGAGAGTGCTCGTAAGTCTTGACCAATCCAGTGATTATACTAACAATTTAGCAGCATGATGATGTTACAGTGCCCACGAGCAAGCCTTGAAGTTGCCTAGGTTACTAGTATAGATATATGGAAGAATGGAAAGGTGTAGGATTTGGGGTACTCAGACCACTCCCAACAACTCCAGGTTGGGAAACTCTTCTCGACCAAGCACAGCTAAGTCTACTACTGCATTCAGAGAAGAAAACTCGGGCTTGGAAAATGGGATGGGATGCTTAAGAAGGCAGAAACAGACCTCTAGGAGCTCACAAAATTAACCCTGCTGAGTAGGTGTGAAGTTACACCTGCAGCACTTTACATATCCCTTTGGATGGGTAGGATTTATCAAGACCAGGAGGGCAACAACAGCATCTCATTAACCTCCTCAGCTTCTCTCTGGACAACCCTACTTTGCCATGGCACTACAGGAGTGTGGTTATGTCCTAGATGTTATAGTGTGGATGGACACCATCTCCCTCACCACCCCATGCACCAACCTTCTTCCTGGTGCTCACTCCAGAAAGAAGAAGGGTGGGATGGGGCAAGTTATTCAGCTGATGGCTCACCCTCCTGCCATCTCCTCCACAGGTACTCCTGCCAACTATTGCAAGGGACCATTATCCTTATGCACCGGAGGGTGTTTATAGATTAAAAGCCCACTCCTTGGAAGGGAGGAAACGAGGACACATGTAACTGCTTGGCTGGAAGGCTTGCAGTGGAGGCTGCCTGAACATACCCTTAAAATGAGGTTATGTGAGGCCAGATCTCAGCTGGAGCAAGCTGGCATCCATAGGGCTCTCACAATTTACACCAGCTGGGGCTTTGGCCCGCTTTTTTAATTTTAATGAATTATTTTCATTCTAACAGATATAAAAGGAATGTAAGATGCAGTGCTTAAGCAACAGGGGAGCATGAAAGTAAAATGCTGTCTATTAAAAAAATCAAAATCAAACTTACAGTTGCCATCACAATTAACGTGCTCAATATCAACATTTGTTACTGATTTTCTTTTTCTTTGCTATAATGTGGCAAGTTAGCAATAAGGATTCACAAATGGATAATTATTGTTCCTCATTGGAGTATCAAAGTAGAAACTATGGGCCCCATCCAGGTGCTGATACACCACAGCTTCGTCTGGCTGCTTCCATGGCATCAAACTCCTCCAGAACAAGGTGTTGCATCCAAAACACCTCAGGGGAACGGTTCCTGGCCTGGGCTAATCCTTGAAGGGTGTGCAGGGCTTATTTACACCACTGCTGGTTGTCTTGGGTCAAGACCGTGCTGGGGACCACTGCTAAACTGGGAAAGATTGATTGCCATCTCAAAAGCAAGAAGGACTACCTGAAATCTCCTCACGGGACTAAGCGAGCAGCACAAACCCCCTTCCTTTAATCCAGCATCCTCATATGTCATCCCAACCACATATGACAAAATCTCTCACCATTTTGATGGGCCCTGATTTTCAGGATCAGGATTCTCAGCTCTTTCTTAAATCTTGTCACTTTTGGCATTTCTTGATGTGGTTATATATTTAGTTTGTACTAAGACTGACTGAAATGCAGCAAGAGACATGTTCATCAAGTGTCGCAGTTTCTGCTCTCTCCTGCCCGGTAAACATGCTTCAGTGTACAACTCCCCCTTATTTAGTTAATTGCTTCTATCAGCTCCTAGTAAAAAATTAATAATCTCCACTCCAAGCCTCGTCTTGCTTATTGGAGGAGAATGTCACTGAACACAAAACAAGCCTATTCCACACCTCAGAGACACTTAAAAAGCTGAAATGTGTGGCATGACATCATTAATGAGTTCTGTAGACTAACAGGTCATGGAGGACACCGTGTTTCTTCGGACTCAGAGTTTATTGTCATCTTGGTGCTGAACCTGGAAATCCAATATGAGACTTTACCCACCTTCTAACTTATCACAACGTCACTGTGATCCAGGATCACACTTAGGAGTCACTCACCACAAGATTACACAACAGTGATTTCATCAAGGTGAGAAAATTGGATTACTTGGTCTACATTAACATTTTTGAGTTAAACTGTACCGGTGCCTGCTCCAATCTCTTTTCCGGCATCCAGACAATCCTGTTGGTTTGTTATTTCCTTATCCCTGCTTGAGTACTTCTCTGTGAGCCAGATTCTCAAAAGCATTACCCAAGATCTGTTCCCTTTAAAGGCAAAGGGTCAAGTCAAGCCAAACTTTCTGAATACCCCTTAGTTCACAGACATGATAACCACCACTTCAGGGAAAATACTGGTCTTTATGTGAATTCAAAACCCTATTCTTTAAATGCACATATTTGATAGGGGATGATACTTGAACATCCATTTATATTAGAAAGTCTTGCTTTTTTAAAAATACTATTTCCAACTGAAATATCTGCTAGAAAGAATGATAGTGCCAGTCTTCTGCTGTGCAGGAGAAACTGTAATAATTTCATATTCTGAGCCAGTTTAAAGCTGTTTCAAAGCACAGATGGCTTTACTATATACCAACCACGCAAGAGACATATGATTTATTTTGTAAACCGTACATTGGGGAGGATCATATCATAGAGTGATAGAATAATTCGGGTTGGAAGGGACCTCTAGAGGTCTCTGGAGCAAGTCTCCCCTCGAACTTTGAAGTGAGAGAAGGTTGGTGATGGCCTTGTGCAGTTGAGTTTTGAAAATCTCTAAGGATGAAGACTCCACAACCTCTCTGGGTAACCTGTTTCAGTAATTAACCACAATCACTGCAGAATTTATTTTCAGCCCAAGATTAAGAAGAGAAGGCTCCGGGGAGACCCTATAGCAGCCTTCCAGTACCTAAAGGGGGCTACAGGAGAGATGAGGAGGGTCTCTTGATCGGGGAAGGCAGCCATAGGATGAGGGGGAACAGTTTTAAACTGAAAGAGGGGAGTTTTAGATGAGATATTAGGAAGAAATTCTTGACTGTGAGGGTGGTGAGGCATTGGAAGAGGTTGTGGCTGCCCCATCCCTGGAGGGGTTCAAGGCCAGGTTGGATGGGGCTTTGAGCAACCTGCTCTAGTAGGAGGTGTCCCTGCCCAGGGCAGGGAGGTGGAACTGCATCATCTTCCAACCCAAACCGTTCTATAATTCTATGATTATATTATTTTCACTATTTAAAGAAAGTGTACAAATCACCCCCTCCTTGAAAAGAGACAATTCCATCAAATAGTTGAGGCAATAAAATAATGACGCTGTAGGATTTTTAGGATCCAGTTCCCGTAGCTTTGGTGTTTGCAGGCTGGTTTAACTTGTGGCTGATAATTTTGGGGGCTCTGATACACAAAACAGGGAGCTGTGATTGATAATTTCAGAGTAATGTTCCCAGCTCCTCTGAAATTGTTACTTTGGTTGCAAGGCCAACCGAATGGTACATATACCTATATCGCCTCCTCCAGGACATCGTCCACGGTCTTTGCTCAATTCCCTTTCTACTGATGGTTTAAGCAGATATTTGGGACGGTGAGAGCACACAGCAGAGCTGCAGGTGTGCATTTCATGCTGCTGGCAGATACCAGGGTCATAACCTCCAGCAGATGCGTGGGGTAGAAAACTGGGGCAAGGGCATTGCTGCAGCGACGGCTCCAGAGGCCAAAAATGCGTGAGCTCAGTCTGGGAGATGTTTCGAGGATTCATCTCTGTGACCATTCTCCTTTCCTAGCTGCAGAGTGGCTTTCTCTGACTCACAGGCTGAAAGATCACAACCAGAAGGAAAGAGACAAATCACAAGTGCATGCTAGCCCTAAACAGCCCTATTTTTCTGGCACTAAATTGTCAAACTTTCCCAAATCTGGGCTTTTTCCTGAAATATCCGTGCTTAGCCAGAGCTGGGGCAGGATTTCTTTACTTGCAAAATGAATGCCATTGGTATATTCATTACGACCCCAGTTCTGCAAGCAGCTCTGCCCAGGCAGTCCCTCCTTGCCTGCGTCCCCATGGGCTGCGGGATCCCCCTGGATATCCAGATTGCAGAATCCCTATTTCCAGATCTTTGCTCGTTAAATCAATGCAGGATCGGAGAAGAGCTTTGTAGCGGAAGCTATTGTCGTTTTGACACAGGTTCATAGAAATCTTGTTTATGTTTTTACTTGTCAATTATTTTCTGAGCTGTAGAGTCCTAAAACAGAAAAAAAAAAAAAAAAAAGACCAAAGACCTCTTCAGCATGAGGGTATGACAGGCCTTTTCTGACTTTAATGTGGGAAGCATCCTGTATAAAGGAGCAGGCAGGGTAGCAGGGGCTGCTGGAGAGGGTATCGAAGCGGTGAGACATGTCACAGCATCTATCACACGTGGGATGGTCTCGCGTCCTAGCACTGAGCCAAGTGCTGTCTTTTATCACAGATTTCCTCCCCCCCATCCCCCACCCCCAAATTGGTTATGAATACTTAAGCCCCAGTCCCTTTCCTATTTTACACATACTTATTTACTTAAAGTATACTCCGACACCTAGTGCTATCGCCTCCGGCAAAGCCTTCTGTTTTAAATCAAAGCTGTTAAATAGCTTTACACAGAAAGAAAAAAAGTTGAACTCAGACTGAATTTTCGCTTCAAGTACGTCTGAGCTAATAGGGTTTAATGTCAGGGCTCTCCTTTTGGAAATAAAACTGGTCCCAGTCCAGCGAGCTTTAGAGAAACAGCTGCAGCCCAAGGTCTTGAAAGTAAGCGGAGGTCTTTCGATTGACTTGTCTTGGCTCCAAGCAAGAGAAGTTTCAGGGCAAATCTAGAGAAATGCCTGAGGGCTCCCAAAATGTGAGTATTCAAGGGTATGATACTACAGGGACGCTTGGGAATAGTCACCTTGCCCTTGCTATAGGACGGGACACTTAACCCAGATGGTCTTAAAGGGTGATTTGGCATCACGTGGGCTCACCAGAGCCACAGGATATCTCAGGAGAGAAGAAGTTTGCATTGCTCTGGGAGTCCAATGAAAGACAGACGCACATCTTCATCTCCTCACGGCTGTCTGCAAGGCTCCAAGATCCCTCGGTGGAGGACGCAGAGGATGCAGGGGAGAGCAACGGCTTTAACTAGCTGTGAGTCCCCTGGAGATGGAGACATAAAGTAGTGGTTTCTCTTCTGAGGGCTTTCTGCTTCCTGAGGGATTTCACAAACCAGTTTGAGGCAGCAGGTCCAAAGATCCGAACAGAGATTGCCGGTTGCCTGGAGTCTAAACCCTCAAAAAGTGATGTGGACCCCAGAGCCAAAGAAGAACATGACTGGGAGCTGGTCCCCTCGCTCAGAGGGAAACATTTCCTTTTCCCAGGCTCTGGGAGGTCAGGGAACCGATAGGGGAACTGATACGGATTCTAGGATAATGTTCACCTAATTTACAGCATTTACTCATCCCCCTGGCCTTCAAGGTCACTGAAGCAGGACCTGAAATCACTAGACAAGACTTTTCCTTACAGCAAAGCCTCTCCTAACCCCCATGAACGGTGGCTTTGTAGGGCTGAGCAGGTGGATGTTCAGGAGACGCTCTGCCAGTGAGAGGGCATTTTTTCAACCCCACGCCAGAAAAAACACCACCCTGGAGCAGTTTAGGAGGAGAGGATGCTGCCTAGGAAAAGGGGAGGCTGCTTCTTGAGGACCTGCTGAGGCTGAAAAACAGCAGAGCTGCCAGGGCCAGAGCTGTGGGCTTGCTGCTGGCCGCAAAATGCTCTCCCCACCGCTCGCCTCCCGTTCCACCACAGAGCAAAGCTTCGGAGCTCCCCGGGGGCAGCAAATCCTCCCGGGGGCTGCTCGGGAGCGATGGGGAACGCTGAGGTCCACCCCCAGCCTTGCCAGGGACCGTCAGGGACCTGGGACCAGATGCTCAGCAGCACGACACGTCATCCCCGGCTGGTCTGTGCGGCGGGGGTCAAAGGCATCCTCGGAGCAAAGGCTCCCGACGGGGCGGCTCTGAACGAGGGTTGGGACTGTCACCTTCATTTTGCCATCAGCTTGAGGAGAAGGAGCTAAGAATTGGGTGAGCGCCTGTGAAATCCTGGAAGAACGGCCTCAGATCCCGGCTATTTTTAGTCCCGCAGAAGCCGCGCATACATTAGCAAGGGCCAGCCTTCCTCTCCGGGTGGTAGGGCTCTGAGACATCACACACCATCACACGCTGCCACCGCTGTCCTCCCAGCCTGCCAGGGAGGAGTTTAACCCTTGTCGTCTCACCACAATCTGCCCCATCCAGCTGCACCTCAATACCGACCCTGGTGGGGCCCAGAAAAGAGGGTAGAAAGGTCTTCATGGCCATTTTGGCTCTAGCCAGGTGGAGGAAGAACCGGGGGGGTGTCTTTGACCTTATATCATTATATCTGGTGGCATTAGTAGGGATCTTTGGTATCAGCTGGGGACTGGAAGGAAACTCCAGCACACAAGTGGCATCTGCCTCCCCTCACCATCAGGTCTTGCTGGGAAATAGCCACACCGTGGGCTGAGAGGGGCAGGGAGGAGTTCAGAGCATTTGCAGGGCCCAAGAGTTGATGCCTCAACCCCACGGTGGCCAAGCTGGATGCCATTCATCAACCACCATACGCCGCCTTCAGTGCCCCCACCATAAGGTGCCTAATCCTAATCTGCAATCTTCTAGCCATGCAATATTCTTGGGAAACGTGACCTCATCCCCACACAGGCTCCTCAGATGCTTGGTGTCACATCTCCTTCCTCCCACTGGCCGTGTCTCCACTGGTCCAGGCACATCACACCAGAACACCCGTTGCTGGGACCCATAACGGGCCCATAAAGGGGGTGGGACCAGGGGTGGGTGAAACACACGATGCCATTTATCACATTATTAACAGAAAATAATGGCAACGTTTATTTCTAGGCTGCTTCCTTCCTGAAAGGATGGAAAGCAGTGCCTGGGTGAGGTGCAGGCAGACCGGTTCTGGGCTTCACACCCCCAGCGCGTGTCAGCTCCGCCGCCCGTGCACTTTAACATTTTCCAGCTCTTTAATATTTATTACCTCTGCCGCTTTGTATTACTCATCAGCTATTCCTGGCCAGAGGAAATGTACTGGCGGGCTCTGAAGCGTGTAGGTACTCTGTTCTTTAAGGGGGCTATAAGTACCACAGCAGTCTCGCAAACACGCCCTGCGTTGGGGCAGCGCGGTCTCCTGGGGCTTTGGAGGCTTCGGGTGTAGGAGAATCAAACCAGCCTGACCATCCCCTCGAAGTGGCTTTTCAAAGGCCACAAGGATGTAGCAAGCCATCAGGGGAGGAGACACAGCACTTTTGGGAGGTGTAGGAGCCCTTACCTCAGTACATATTTGTGCTGATCCCTGCAGAAACACCCCTTTCCTCCTCAGCACCCTTAGGAAGTTCACATGGACATCCTTCCCTGCTTTACTTGCAGTTATTTCACAAGTCCCCTCCCAGCTTTGCCTACTTGTGGCATTTCTTCCAGCTGCTGGGGGCTCAGGGGCTCCCAGTAAGGATATAACACCACAAAGCAACTCAAGATACACAGGAGTCTACGGGTGGCTGCTCTTGCAGCTCTTTCATTTAATAGGTAACACCAAATTAAGGCTGACTCTAAATAACATGATAAAGGCAACTACTTTCTTCAGGAGGAGAAAGAGCGCAGGTAAAGTGTTGCCCGTTATTACAGTAGTTTTTTTCTTTTTTTTTTTCCTCTTCTTCTACTAATTTAAAAGGAGCTTTCTGCTTGGAGCTTGATAAAAGTGAAGCCACCTGAGCACGGTCTCGCTCCACCACCTTCTGGGTAGATCCGAGTCTTCTCCTGCTGGCGGACAGTTTATCCAAGTGACACAAATGTGGTCGCAGGAGCTTTCCGCCAGCGCGGAGCATCTGGGCTGCGAGGTAGGGGATCCTCCAGCCCGGCCCAAGGGGCTGATGTTCACGCACAGTTAGGCACAGAAACGGAGGCAGGGAGGTTAAGTGACTGCCCCCGAGCCAGGGGTGGGGAGATCGGTGTGGAAGTTGGTGGTTTTTAATTCGGGAGGTCCTTGTCTCCCCCGCGCCTGCTGGACGGGCTCTTTTTCTCCTTTCGGAAGGGCAAGGTGGGTGCCCAATAGAAAAGGAAAAGAAAGCCTTTTCGTTTTCACACGCGTCCTTTCGACCTCCCGCCGCTCGAAATGCTTCCCCAGCCCAATCGAACGCCTTTCGCGTGCCCCGCACTGCGCGGGGGGAAGTTTGCATTAACATTGACTCTCGTGAATGCTTAGAGGAGATATATGCCAGAAGCACCAATAAATTGCTGAACTCATCGATCTGGACGTGACTCAGGAGTCACCACTGAATAATCTCTTTAGGCACCTTCCTCTGGCTGAGCCCGGGCAGAGTTTCTGCTCTCATCAGCAAAGCAGAAGAGGTCTCTTCCATCTTGCACTTCTTCAGGGGAAGGCCAGCTTAAATGACACGTGGGGGCTATTGATTTCTGTAATGAATGGATGGATTTTCCCCTCCTGCGCTCACACCTCCTCCCTCTCCCGTGGAATAATTCAGCGCCTCTGTCGTTCGCTGCCCAAATGCCTCTCGGAGGTGCAAATGTGCAGCCTCTCCCTGCTGGCATTGCACCCTGTCCCCAAAGCTCCTCTGCTATCTCCTGCCTCCTCTGATCTTGCAGAGAGGATTTAACCTGGTGCAGCCAGGCGAGGGTCCCAGGCAATGCAGAAGAGGAAAGTTTTCCCCCCAAGAAGGAAGGCGTGTGGCCAAAGGGGCTGGGTAAGCTCCGGCTGCGTGTCAGATGCTTCAGAATTGGCTGGGAGAGGGGGTGCAGCTGCCTGGTGGGATGGGCTTGGAAGAGTTTTCTGCACTCCAGGGATCTGCTCTTAAACAGGAGCAGAGCAGATGTCACGGTCCTTGAGGAGCTGAAGGAAATACAGCTGGGGGGTTTGCAGTTATGGGTTGAAGCAAAAAAAAAAAAAAAAAGAAAAAAAGCAAACCTCTTGTATGCTGGGGGTAAGCTGAGAAGCAAAAGGATGTCCTCTTTTGGCTACAAGGAGTCTCACTGCTAGCCCAAAATGTCCATCCTTTCTCACTGCCTCCCCCAGCTCCTCCCTGTATAACCCCCTCCCACCATCTGCTTCTCCATGGCCTGTCTCCTGCTTTGGAGATCCTGCTCTTCCCGTGGCCCCACGTTCGAGTGACCTGTCCTCCCTACAAGCTCCTGCCCAGCTGCTGTTGGCCATGGCCGAGGGGGCATTTCTCATCAGCTAAGGGATGTGCCAGCTACCAGGCCACATGTTCAAAAAAGCCCTTTTGCAGGCACATTGCCCAGGAACAGCCTGACACAGTCAGCCCTCCTGCCCCTACAAGTCCTGCCTTGCCCTTCACAGGAGTTAAGACCTCAAACATCATGGGACACAGCATATGTTACCTCCTACATCTGCGGAGAAGATGTTGGAGAGACTTGCCATCAGCAACCATCTTGAACAGGCTCTGAGAGGTGTCTCCTGCCCATAAACATGAGGTAGCAGAGCACAGTGTCCCACCTGCCACCTTGGGGAGCTGGAATCTGACATAACCGCTCCATCACAGACTCTGAATTTGACTCAGGTTGCCCTTTGCCTCCAAAGCTGAGCCCTGACTGATGTAGCTGACTCTGAGCATCTCGGCCCAGGATGAAAATCCCTCAAATCCTAGTCTAAAACGTCAGGTATTTGAGTCCCCTATGCAGGTAAGTTGTGGCAGGCAGACACAGGAGGGCCCATCCAACACCAGTGACAGGTCTAGGCCACCAAAAGATTCATAATTTCCTTCTCCATCCTCCCCTGCCTCCAACACACCATTCCACATCTTGGCCCACACCTCAACACCCAACTAGGAACAGTCCCTTGTGCCCTCTCCTGCCACCCAGGAGAGTGCCCAGGTGGGTTCAGACCCCTTCTTGTGGGTCCAAATCCCTTCTTGTGGGTCCAAATCCCTTCTTTGCTAGACCTGAAAGAAAAGCTTAACCTTGAGCATCGAACATGACAGGCGAACCCATTAACCACCCCGAGCCAACCATGGAGACAAAGCTCTCAGATTCCTGTGTTGGGGCTGCTGTGCAGGATATCTAACACTTAAACATCTCCTGAGACATGGCAGCATGTCAGGAAGACTCTCATCTGCTGGCTCGAAGGGTGGCCCAGGGAGAATAACGCCGAGGTTCGATTCCCTGCAGTCGGAAACACTTCCTCAGCCACACGGGGTGGCCGGGTGCCAGCGGGCTGGGTTACAAACATGGTCTCATGTGGACACCCTGTTGGAAAGGGGATGCTGCAGGCTTGAGCCACCTCCAGGCTCTGGGGGCAACTAATCCTCCAGCTTCTATCCCTCCCCGCCTGCACACCCTGCCTCTTGAGGTGACAGCTAAAAGCAGGACGCCGATCCTATGCCTTTTAACGTCGCTTTGTGAATGAATCCCTTTTCCCCTTGCTTTCCTCACACAACCTCTTTCTCTGGGCTGTAAGGAGTATTTTGTGCCAAATGTTTCCGGTTTGCTCCAGTTGTTCGCAGCTTTTTGTTAAAGCTCAAGTTCATGCATCTAAAAATCCTTTCTGGAGCCACAGAAGTAGACCCAAGTCTCCTTGAATGGGATTTCCTTTCTGACTTTAGCTGTCCCAAAGTGGGAAAGCTAATTTAAACTCATCATCTCCGTTCCATCTTTTATCAATGGAGAGAAAGCGAGAAATTTCCAGAAAGCCATTCATCCCATCCCAAGATAAGTGTCTACAACACCTCCTACAGATTTCCTGTCTCCTTCCCTTGACTACAGAAGGGTCCAGACAACTAGCTGAGATCTGATGGCTGATACCAGATGTCTCCCATCTCCTTGGCATTCCCTTTCCTATCAGATGCCTCTCACCTCCTTGCCATCGTTTTGATATGCCATTTTGAGGACTCGTGGTGGATTCACATATTTCCTCGTGAAAAAGACTTGGGGGACATGGAGACTGGGGCAGTGCCAGGGACCATGCTCACAGGTAGGAAAGGATTTTTCCTGTGGGAAGTAAAATTCACGCTAAAATTGAATGTATTCCCATCTGACAGCTGGAGTAGGAGCTCCCAGAGCTGGCTGGGATATTTTTTCTTCCATCCATCTCTTAACTTGGCCTTCTATTTCTTTGTGGAGCAAATACACAGCCTTGGGAAGATGACACACACCATGAACAGTTCTTGTCTAGAATAGACTCTGTCCCATAGCTTCCACGTCCTTCCCCATGCGGAGGAGTAGTCTTGCCTTTCAATAAAAGTCCCCATAGAGGACAATTCCATGCATAATCCCCAAGGTGACTTCTTCAAGGCATGTCTGAAGAAGCTGGAGACCAGGAGGAAGACTCACAGGTATCTGGGATAGTTTCAGAGGGTATCAAAGATATCCACGGATTGTTGGCAGGCCGGACACATGGCATGTAGAAGACCTGTGCCCTTCCAGACCCACAGCCAAGGCTGCACTGGGACACCCGCAGCATCTTGAATGGTGCCGGGTGCCCAATTTTGACAACTGAATGGAGCTCCTGGCTCTCAGCCCAGAGGGGGAATCTCTATAACCACAGGCCACCAAGCCAGGCAGACCAACCCTACCCTGACACAGATAAGAAAGCAGGCTTTTCTCCTCCCCATGTTATTTGTTTCTCCATCTACGCTTTGCCCACGGGGAACCACCTAGCTTATTCACTTCACACCTGCAGATCTTGCCCTTCCCTGGTCCCTGCTGCCCAGTCTATGCACCGGCTGGAAGAAACCCTTGCTGTGAGCCTGACAGCAGAGTCTGCACATCCCTGCAAGCCACAACCACCGGGACCCTCTGTCCTTGCCACCTCCAGGGCTGCTGGTCCTCCTGTCACCAGCTATGCCCTTTGACAAAGATGTCACTGTTCAGTGCTCGGAACAGAGAAGCAGCATACAAAGAAGGTTTGGGAGCACGCTCGGTAGGTTTACAGGCAGCAGAGAGTGGTACATGGACAGAATACATCTCCCTGAACAACTTTGTCTATTAAGGCAGCAAATGGAGAAGGTTGGGAAGCAGGAGGCAGCAGGATAGCAGTCATGCAGTAGAGCCAAGACACTGTCCACAAAGCCTTCACTCCAGGATTGTATCAGCCTCATGGGTAAGTGCAACCCCTTTCATTGGTTTTTTTTCCTTAGGACTAGTGATTAGTCCTGTAGAAGTCAAATCTAATTCGTATTAGTTACCCACAACTGTTGCACCCCATGAACCTTACATTAATTATTCATAAATATATCCTGTTTTCCTCTGCCGTTCAGATGGTCCTTCTGGTCACTATTTTAGAGATGCTCTATTCTAGCAAGGGGTAAAGTAACTTGTCTCTGGCTGCAATAGAAGGTTGAGAGACCTGGGCACAAAACCCAGGACATCCCGGCTCCCAGATATCACTGATATCTATTATTATAGCAGTGTTAAAAGGCTTCTGCTGAGATCAGAGTTTGATTGTACCGAGTCCGGTTCATACACATAGTAAGAGACAGTTCTTGCCCTAAAGGATTTACAATCTAAACTGACAAGGACAGAAACACAGCAAAGGAAAGGATGTGTTATTAACAGCAGGGGACTGAGGCATTGAGAGATGCAATAAATTGCCTGCGGTCACAGAGAGGGAGCTTGTGGAAGAACCAGAGCCTGACCCTCGATTTCTCTCCGACGCTGTCTTGTCTCAGCCGTCAGGGAAGGTGCACACTGGGAATCTGGGGGAGCCAGGAACTTTGCTGATGGTCCTGGTGAGGCCAAGACCCCCTGCTAAAAAACACATCCCAGCAAAAATGTGCTCTTGCCCTGGCCCCATCCCTATTTGTACATGACTTTGAGGGAGGAGAAAAGCCCCCTCTGATACCACTACCCCCGGTGTCATCATCATCATCCCCTGTCAAGTGGCTTTGGTTCACCCAGATGGGTCCCCTCCAAGCGCTGTTAGAAGCGTCAGGGCTGAGACTGATAAACGACACCAGGTACTTCTACAGACTAGCAAGAAAGGAAAATGAAGCTGGAATGACTTTTCCTTAGAAGAAAGCTGCCTGAAAGAGTAGGTTTCAGGGGACATCTGCCTGACACAGTCAGCAAGTTTGCCATGTTGAGCACAACACCATGCCAAGACTCCCGCGAGAGTTGTTGATCATTTCTGAGTCTTGTCAGGACATCGCAAAGCACGATGAGATTATCCCACCTGTCTGTGCACACATGCCCTACCACACTCCATGTCTACATGTGTGTCAGGAAGCACATGGAGACAAACACGTTTACTCTGTCTACTTAAGCAGAGGCTAGTACTACTTTTTGGAGATTTGGCCTCTGACATCAGTCCCTTTTCCATTAGCTACCAAAGCTCCTTGACTCTCAGGGGTGGATTTGATCCATAGCAGTAATGCAAAGATTTATACTATTCAGTGGAACCCTCAAATTCCATACCATATTAGGTATGGAAGGATTTGATTTCAATTGATAAACATCAATAAATTTAGTTTTTTGCCTTCTCACATCCAGCCCCATGTCTCATTTAGCTACTTATTGTCAATCTGTTCGGTTTTGGCATCAAAATGATACGAATTCTCTAACCGTCCAGAAATTGTAATGGTCTGATCTGCAGGGAAGAAAGAGGCAAGGAAGAAGCATGGTGGGGTTGAGGTTTGGACTCTTCAGAAGTGACAAATACCAAAAAAAATGCCAACCCCCCAAAAAAATAATAGTGGTTTTAGCAGTTAAAGCCCTTTCAAAAATAAAACAAATGTCAAGTCACTGCATAGGAGAGGAAGCAGGGAGATATGTAGGATTGTATCTGCACCCAACCCCCATGGCTATGACCTAGCATCTCTGGTCCATACTAGACATGGACCTCCCATGGCTATGCCCCAGTATCCCTGGTCCACAACAGTGGTCATTACACTGGTTTTTATTCTCAACCCATAATCATCAGGGGTCTAGCCCTCAGACAAGCATAGCTATAATATAGAAAACAGGGGTAATTTACCCAGGGTCTTACGCAGCAAAACGCATATTTCTGAGATCACCCTGCCTCCATTTGGTCATAGCTTCGTCCTGTTGTGTAACTGCTTCCCTTTCCCCGCTGCCCCAGAATCCAGGCTGGATTAGAAAGGGTTATGATACCAATAAACAGCTTAGTGCTGTGGGTGCTCTCAACATCTGCGTGTAAGCCTTCGTACGCAGCCACGGCAACGGGGAATTCAAATGATCTGTCTCATTTCATCTTCCCCTTGCAGCACGCCGTCGCGGGAGCAAACATTCCCATGAATTATTCGTGTCAAATCACAGAGTCCCCGCGTGCTCCCGAGTGCAAACAAGCACTTTCCTTACACGATGTTTACGGAGCAGAAGCATTAGGTGAGGAACGAGCAGTTTTAGGGCTCGTGTCATTTATTGGGCCAAGAAAAGGAATTGTCTTTTAACACTGAGCTTTGTTCCGGTCTCCAGGGCCTCGTATAAAGTAATTAACTAACCGTTTCAGGGTCCTTCTCTTGCCCTGAGGCCAAGAGGAAGAATTTGGCCACATCCATGCTACTGAACCCTCTGAGCTTTCATACCAGGGTGGGAACATCCAGCGCCTGTGGGGAATGGGATGAGCAGGGGGGCTCCAGACAGGAGGGCAGCTACACCACAACTGTGCAGTGCTCTCATAAACCAGGAAGGACAGGATGTAACAATGGCTTATGTCGATTTATTGTAAACATTTAATACTGTCAGCCTTCTCCCACGGGAAAGCATCTCTGACTCCGCGAGCTGAAGCCAGGCTGAGGTAGCTGTTGCCTCTACAAAGCCTTGTTCTTGCACAGGATCCTGTCCCAGGGCACTGACAGACACCTCATTCCTGGATGGCTCCCTGAAGAAAGGTAAAGTCTTCAGGATGAGACCCCACAATTCATTACTTTGGCTTTAGGAGGGTCCTCAGCTCTAATATCCTTCACAACACACACTGCTTATTTGCGCACCACGTTCCTGATGCATCCCAGCATCAGAAAAACATCACCCTGGCTCAAGCAGACTTTGTGTTGGAGTTAGAGCCCTTGGGCTTTGCAATCTGACCCCATCTCTCTTGGCTTCAGCCACCCTCAGTGAAAATTAATTTAGGAATAATTTATCCTTCAAGTCTAATATGGTGTTCGTTTGGGAAGCACCCGACTGAGGGCCACCATTCATGCACAGAGGAGGTCGCAAGGAAGGGGCAATTTTTGCTTTTGGGGATATCAAGGACAAGTCCACCAGGATGTAGAGCCATGCCTGAAACTCCTGCTCTTACACCGATCAAAGTCAGAGATCTTGGTGACCACCACAGCACCATCCCCACCAGAGTCATTTCAATAACAACGCAAACCAAGTCACAGTAACCTGACTTTTCTTCATGGACCAGGTTGTTCTCAATCAAGGTCTTTTAAGAGCATGTTCCCTAATAATAGGAGTCTCCTACAATGGTGTCACCAAAGCCTGGCAATGCCACTCCAGAGCCCATGATCTTAAATAATGTATTTTCCTTCACAGCTGTGAAAACTGCAGTGCCTTCACCCATTCTACTGAATAATGAGAGTGTTTCTGCAAGCTTGCCATGGTAATTTAAAATCAATTTTACTTTCGTATCCCATTATAACTTTTGCTATAGGAAATTAACGCTTTAGTAAATCATATAATGTCTGCAAAAACAACAAAGCGCATTAAATGGTAGTGCTGCAAGGTTTGGTTGATTTTCAATGAAAAAACCAACAACGGATATATATATTATAAATTAAATATGTACTTTGTACCACATCAGCTATGAGAAACACAGGGGAGGTAGGTGAATTTGGAATGGACCACAACATCTGCCCAGTGATGGAGAGGAACACACCCAGCCACTTCGGAACAAAAGGTACCCTTTGAGGTACCTTTTTGAATGATAGAAAATAAAGTGATTGTAGGACTGGGACCTTTCACACCTGAGCTATGACTTTTAATAACTTTCATTCAATGTTTTGCAGGAACAGTGTGACTCCATCCATGCTAGAAATCCCAGCAGCATGTGGGAATGTGGAAAAGGGCTGAAGCCTGACTGTCCACACTTAAATTGTTAGTGTGGTCCTGGCACAGCTTTGTGCTAGGAGAATTAGCCTTCTCCAGACAATTCCCAGGCATGGATGAAGAATTAGCCAAAGCTGAGGATCATTCACAATAAAACATCTGAGGTGTCATGCCATTATTTTGGTGGCTTGGACATTTGATTGTGTAAATGTGAATAGACCATGCAGGTTGGTCTCAAGGTCAGAGAACAGTCATTGAATACTACCCTGGTTTAAACATAGCCACAAAGTTTGGGCTCCAAGTCCCATGTTTTACCAATTTTTCATTTGAAAGCTAACAGAGAGAGTTCCTTTTTTAAAAGGTGTGAGGTCTATGATAAGGAAACTCCATGGGTGGCTCTAGAATGCCTTTCTCCATAAACCAAAGGAAGCAGATATGGGATGGAAACATATCTTTGGGTTGAAAATCAACTTCTCTTTCTTTTTTTCTGGATGGTTATAGGATAAGGTGAGCAAAGACTGCGGTGAGACACGATATTGTGCCTACCTAGAGGGATTCAAAAACCCTGTTAAAATCACTATGGTGTTCTTTCTGCTAAATAGAGGTCTACTGAACCAAAGCACGTAACTATTTTTTTCCCAGTTGACTGGTGGAAGCAAAGAAGAAACTAAAAGACAGGAGATGCTGGAGGCAGTTGGTGAGAGCAGATCTTCACGGGGTATCCCATGGTGGGTAAAGGCTGAAGTTCAGATCCCTGCTCAAAAATCAGGTTGATGTGGCAGGGACAGACAAAGGCCTGGGGGAAGAATAAGAGCATCTGAGGTTGTCCCAGACAAGACTGTGCCCAGCCTGGATGTGTGGGTCAGGTAGTTAGGCTGTGGGAGGACAGATGCCACCTTTGGAGGTGCCAGGTACCAGAATGGCTAAAGCATTACCCTGCTGTGTGCATGATGGTCACCAGCCCCATGGCCAGTGCTGTGGTGGGGTTGTTAAAGGGCACTGGTGATAAATAAAGCTCACTTCAGCTTGTCACCCTTCAGGATATGACCTGAACCCAGGTCTTCTGCTGGCTGTCAGCTGGTTTCACCAACTGATTGCAATGTATGGTGGAGGAACCTGTTCTTCCTCCTATATTTCCTTTCCTGTATTTGGGAAATGATGCTCAAATGCTTCTGGTGATGCTGGTGTGAAAGCCAAAGCTGTATCATCCATGGTAGATGAACTTCTCCAGCACTCCCAGACTTATGGGGTTGCTTTTCTGCCTGTTTTCCCACCGATGAGCAGAAATTTGCAGAACGTGTTAGTTACCTCCAGTCCTTTCCATGACAATTGCTTCAATATAAAAAAAAAAAATAAATATATTGCTAAAAAGAAGAAGAAGAAAAAAATTCACCTGCCTCTGAGTTCCCTCATTTAAATTGCTACGGCCATTCAAAAGCGAGGTGTTTCATGCTGTCCAAACCTCCAGATTACCCAGCCCAGCTCTTTAAATGCACAGGACAAAAAAAAAAAGAAAAAAAAAATTAAAAAAAAAGGCATTAAGCTGGGCCTTCATCTCCTCTCCTGACGATGCCTGCTTTCAGTCCTTCCTGCCAGCAGTCCCCTCCTACCATCAAAGGTGAAACCGGCTCCGACATGACAAGTAACAAAAGCGCCGGCTCCTCGCTCGGGAGCCACGAGTCATTAGGAAGTTCCTGCCTCTCTCCCAGTTGCACGTTAATGAGGGAACGGAGGGAGAGCTGGGGATGGTTTTGCTCTATGTTTGAGAGCCAGCTCGGGAGATGAAACCTGCCATTCAGTGGCTTTCACAGGAAAAACCTCATCAAAACCGGTGTGCGCAGCCTGATCCAAAGGATGGAGAAGGAGGAGGGCTGGGGATGGATGGCTCCTGCAAAGCCCGGTTGCAGAAAGCCCCTCCGGTCAGCCCCTCATTTTTTTGGGAGGCATTTTGTGGGTGGGTTGAGAATTTTAAGTGCAAGACGACTTTGGGATTAATGCCAAGGGTGCACAGCACGATTGGTGAATGGACAAGCCTGGATGGATGTTTAGCGTGGACTTAACAAAACCTCCTTAATGGTATGGAAATCTTGGATGCACATCAGGTGGGAGATCTCACCACCTGAGGGTGGTGAGAGTCTGGCCCAGGTTGCACAGAAAAGTTGTGGATGCCCCATCCCTGGAGGGGTTCAGTACCAGGTTGGAGGGGGCTTGGAGCAACCTGGGCTGGTGGGAGGTGTCCCTACTCAGGGCAGGGGGTTGGAACTAGATGATCTTCAAGGTTCCTTCCAACCCAAACCATTCTATGATCTGGTTTTCTTTCCTTAGCTTGGCAGCATTTGTAAAACAGGGGCAAGAAGGAAAAATTGCAACAGATGGGACAGAAAGGCTGTGTCTACACCTGCAAAACTGCCCCTTGGGCCCTCTCTTCCTCCCAGGGCATGGGAGACACACCCCATCCCCATATAGACATGCTTAGCTACTTCAGAAGATGGGATATGGAGCCAGAAGACCATCTTGGACCAAAAATAAAACCCTTGCCATGAAAGCTTTCCCAATACCAGCGTTTTCCCACCTAAACCAGTTGCTTTTGACAAATGGACAGCTTCCTTCAGGGGACAGTAAGCAGCTTCACTGGAAAATGCCTTGTTTGTCTTAATGAGTATTTTGCCGAGGCGCAGACATGCAGGGACCTCCACCCCTGCCACGTCAGCCCGTGAAAGCACAACTAAGAGTTCTGGGTTCTGCAGAGCCTCTCGGGAGCGGGCAGGGTGTCTCATGGGCCTCCCGGCGTACAGTAAGTCCTAGGGGATTACTCATGCGACGCCACAACACTACGAAGTTGGACGGGCAGGCACGTGGAGAAGGGAGTACAGTCAAAAATAAAACTTCCCTTGGCCCATCCTCTATCATCCCAAATCAGCAAGAGGCTGCCTGTGCCAGGGGTGCAACGTCCAAGAAAATCACGGCTGACAGTGCCTTGGAGGGACGCTGTCAAAGAGTTTTAGGTTCACCATTCGGTGAAGGAAAGATTTCGTGACCGACTTCATGGGAAGGAGCCCCTTTGCAGACATGCTGGGAGAGCAACCTGCAGCCAGCATGGCTTAACCCCTGGTTCCCACAGCCTGACACTGCTGCAGGATGGTGCCACCATCCTTGAAGATGAAGGTTGGGTCAAAGAGGCAGTAGGAGAGGTTGGGTGAGGACTCAGGCAAGGATGAGGACGTCCACGTGGAAAGTTCTTATGAGGTGGGTGGTGGCAACGTTGTGGTGCAGCCAGCCCTGGTGGGATGGGGAGATGCCCTTGGCTTCTCCTTTGGGTCCATGTTTTTAGTAGTCAGGGGACTACAGGTCACCAGCTTGATGTGAGACGTTGGCAGAGCCTTGGGGTTCGCAGTGAGCGGATGTGCAGTGCGTGCTCAGGGCATCAGGTTATTTGTGTCTCCAACATCAGACATCTGATGTCAACCAAGCTTCCTCTGTGACCAAGGGAGAGCAAGGGGCAAGTGCAGAGGGTGACTCATCTCCTGAAACCAGCCTCCTGCACTGAGTCATCCTCTGGAGGAACTTTTCTCTCAGAGAGAGGGAGGATGAGGTGGTACACCAAAACCATGGGTAACAACTGCTGTCAGTGCTTCTGATGGCTGGAGGGGATGGGGCTCCTTCCAGGTGGCACTCAGGGACCCACTACCCACAGGTCAATCCACCCTGGTAATGCGCAGTGCCCTTTATATTCAACAGGAAGAAAAAGTTGTATTTTTTCACCGTGAGTGACATCTGATGTGCTTCAGAGGCCTGCTTTAGGCTGAGGTGAATTATGAGTTTAATTACATATTATATACCTCTTTTGGAAATGCCTCCATTGCCAAAGCACTAAGTCAGGTGAGGTGAATCCAGTCCTTCTGGTCCAACCTTCTCCTATTTAGAAATAATCTACATATTCATCCAAATCTGTTTTCCGACAGTAAACTGTTGCCCCACTTTCATCTTTCCCAGGATTTTATACACAAGTCTCTTTATGTAATGACTCTGGACTGAATTTTTAAATATTTTGAATTTTTTTTTCCAATTTATGAGCACCACACAGGACGATGAATCCCAAGGAAAAATGTATAATGAGTAAATAAACCACATACACATATACATACCTTTAAACATAGATGAAGGTTCATATATATGTACAAACCTACATGTATGCATACCTATGGATTATTTATTCTTTATAGGTGTATATACAAGTGTGTGCATATATATACATAGAGGTATATCATATCTATAAATAAATGCATGAAAAACTGATTCATGAACTATATATGAATAAATAAACAATATGTGTGCATATATATAATATATATGAGCATATACATGGTTTATTTATTCATTTATGTATCTATACAAACAACCTCCTACTGGTGGAGTAGGTCAAATCAGGAATTGCCATCTGATATAAATATGGGAAATCAGCTTTGAGGTCAAGCTGGAATAAATGAATGAGTATTTTGAAGATTTTGGGTTAAAGGCCTTTGGAATGATTTGGGAAAGCTTTTTAGAAACCTAGGCGATGTCACTTCTTGGCAAAATTATTCTTCCTGGTTGTATTTTGCTTTTTAAACTTCAGTCTACGCCATCTGTAGTGCTGGGTGGGATGACCTCTTACTGTATAAGGTATTATCATGGCAAAATGCTATTTCAAAATAAAATAAAATAAAATAAAATAAAATAAAATAAAATAAAATAAAATAAAA
>JAOXJM010000023.1:115964568-115988195 GCA_026413425.1 Tringa solitaria | reverse complement strand
ACCTGGGCCAGGCTCTCCCCACCCTCACAGCAAAGAAGTTCTTCCCCACATCTCATCTCAGTCTCCCCTCTTTAGGATGCTGCGTGTTGTCTGTTTGTGGTCCCCACTCGCCTCCAAAGGATGTAGCAGAACTAGAAAAGGTTCAGAGAAGAGTGGTAAAGGTGTTTTGAGGGTTGGAGCAGTTTCTATATGAAAAGCCATCACAGAGACCAAAACTCTTCAGCCCAGAAAAGGGACAACTGATGTGACATAAGATAAACAGCTATAAAATCATGACTGCCCTACAATGAAAGATTTTCCTTGCAAGAGCAAGGAGCCCCATATGAAATGGTTAGGTGACAGTTCAAACCTACCAAAATGAAAGCTCTTTTTTTTCTATATGGCACAGTTAAACTGGGCAACTCCCTCTCATGCTGCCAAGCGTTTAGACAAAAAAAATTAAATAAATAGACTAATTCAACCACTGAGGAAAATTCTGTTATTAAATGGGCAGCACCACATCTAGCTCAGGAAAGCCCTTCGGGACCATCCTGGGATGCAGCATTGTGTGCTTGCCTTGCTCGTACACCCTTCTGCTATTGCTCAACCTGTGCTTGATGCATTTAAAAGGTGGCTGGCCCAGCACAACTGTTATTTTTTTTCAACGCCAAGCCTAGCTCATTTCAAGTTTCTTAGCAAATTCCACCAAAAGTTGAGTTGGCATCTGCAGGGCAGCCTCTGCTGAGCCTGCTGCTTGAGACTGCAGAAAAGGTACTCAATAAACCAAAATCTTGGGCAGGGATGGCTTTGCCTTGGCTTTTGCGAGACTCCTTCAAAAGCTGCCCCAGTTGAAGCACTTGAAAGCCCAGAGGTGCTCAGGGAGAAGCTGGGGGGCTGAACTGTGATTTGTCCCCATCCCATCTTCTGGTTGCAAATATCAACACACACTCATCGCGTGTTGAGGACCAGATGATGGGGGGAGGAAGGTGGTCGGGGGCATCAAAGCCATTGATGATGGTGTCTTCAGCAGGAAGTGGTGCAGCTGGTCCAAGATCTTCTAAAAAACCTACAACTCCTTCCACTTCCTAGACCTTTGCTGCCCACCTTGTGCGCTGGCTACTGAATGGATTAGGGGATCTTTATCGGAGGCTAATGTTTTTCTAACGATCGTATTGATTGCGAGTGGAAATCTGCTGACATGTTGGAAAGAAGGAGGAGATAAAAGAGCAAGCTCTAGAGAAACACACTCTGCTACTACTCTTCAGTCGCCAGACAAAATAAACACTGTGAAATTTCCACAGGTTGGTTGAAGTGCTGTGTTAGTGCTAAATATTGCTGTGAATTGGGCAAAGTGAAAGTGACAATTAAATACATAATAAATGACTGTTTGTGGTGGTTTTTTTTTCTTCACAGGCTGGGAGGTGGCGTAACAGGACAGTAATGAGCTTCTGGAGTGATTGCCCTTGGCACTTGGGGTAGGGAATTTCACTTGAGAACACCATCAGATCCCTGTCTTGTGTTTTGGCTTGCAGAAAGCTATCCAGGCTCGATTTATCCGTGCAAATAATGGGGAAAAATAATAAAAATCACGGTCCCTGTTGGTGATCTGTTCTCTCTACTACCTACCCACCCCGTTGAAAGATGTGAAACTTGTTTCAAGTTGGAATTTGACTGACATCCCTTTCCAAAGAGGGGAGCTCACTAGGTGATTTTATCTCCTTACAGCAGATAATCGCCTTCTTGAGGGGGAGGAACGAAGGGTGCCCATTCGAGAGGTGGCTGTGCTTTTAGAAATCAAAAGTTCACCCACTGGGGCTGTTCTGACTCGTGAGATGAGGAGCCATGGGAACCTTTGTTAGCGTTTCACAGTAGAGTGGGTTGATATTTTTTAATCAACATTTGCATGCTTTAACTTCACTTCTATTTTATTTTTATCCATCTCCTTTCTCCGCGTATTTTCAGAGGACAAAAGGAAAGAAAGAAAGAGAACTTTTTAATTAAACTTTTGAAGAAAACTACAGTACAAAGCTGTTCTTTATATTGCAGGAGACAAATCACTGCAAACATTCTGAAGAGCCCTGCCTCTCCTACCCCTTTTGATGCAATGTGCCAGTGCAATCACACCTCAGAAGTGATCTAGAGTCCAAGTTTGGCTCCAGATTGAAGGGGCCACCTGATGAACTTCACTGTCACTACCTGCTTACCAGGCTAAGGAGCTGAGACAGGACAATGTGCTGCTGGACACATCTTGGGTACCTCTGGCAATGGCCAAGTGTGCCACAACCATCCCATCCCACCTGAAACAACTGAACTGAACAAGATCTCAGAGGTGCCTTCCAACCACGGAGATTCTGCGATTCTGTGTGATTCTGTGATGAGCCACAGAGGCATGCAATGGACTGTGTGTCTGGGCACAAGATCTTCTGGACAGAGAGATTATACCTGTGTTATTAAATCAAAGTCTTAAGACTGACACCTTTTCATCTGAACTTCTTTAGGATGGTTCTGGCTACAGGTTTTGCCCATTCTTACAAGTTTTTTGGCAAGCTTCAGGAATTAAATTGGGCAGGGACAACAGTCCTGATATGGCCACTCTGTTTGGGAGGGTAAGAGAGTATAAGAAAATGGATGAGGCCAAAAGGCCATGTCTTATTTACTAAGTATATACCTAGCCAGAATTTCCTGACCTGCAATTCAGCACAGCTGGCTTTCTCCTCGGAAACACATTCCTATAGTGACTGGTAGAAATTTGGACTATAAACGGAACCAGGAATTGGGTAGACCTCTCAGCCACTAAAGATTTTGAGGTCTGATCCACATTTTTCAGAGGAAAATTCAACTTTTCAGAAGAGAAAGCTCAAAACCCCACAGGATTACAGAAATGTCATGATGTTTTTTCCTAGGAGCTGTGATTCAGATGCTCCATATTTTCAGTCTCAAAGGGATAAGGTTTCTGGGCAGACTTGTATTTCCAGGATGTCCCTTCTTCCCAGTGTATGTGACTTTATGCAGATAAGATCTAGTGTCCTTTTATGAAGAAGACATGGAGGCATCTAGCACGTGTCTCTACTCCTGGGTGACCCAAACTTTGTTGTCTCTGTCTTTGTGCCTCCAGAAATGACTGCCAGGATGGTGATTTTGGAGCTGACGGAAACCCTCGTAGGTAAAATGCTGGCCTTGATGTGGCTCGTAGTGCAAACGGATGGAACAGAGGCCACAGTTTATCCTTAAGCACAACCCCCCACTGTGGTCAAAAGGGGTAAAAAAAGGAAAAATGAAAGGAACCTGCAAGAAACCCCTCTTGAGAAAGGTGTGGAGGCAGAGGGCTGCTGTGGGGTTGGAGCTGGGCTGCCTTTAACCACACCACCAGCCACCGGCAATGAGAAGGAAGGTCTGACTGGTCCAACATCAAAGAAACTTGCCTTGTTGGTGGGCTCCAAAACACCCTCCTGTTACACACCTGTGAGGAGGCATCTCGTTGAGGAGCCTGGGCTCTACACTTTGAGATAGCTATGAGGATGTCACCTAGCCACATGCTGCTGGTCCAGAAGGGTATGGGGCTTCCATAGGTCCTATATCCAAGCTGCCATCCCCATGTGGATGTCTGTGGGTATCTCAAGTGATGCTAGCCACCTGTATTTAGGCAAAATGCTGAAGCCAAAAAAGCAGTAAATAATAAATAATGCAACAAGCTGAACTGAATCTTAGGTGACTAAAATGTATGTGTCTACTTTTGAGTTAGTTGCCCCAGGTCCTTTCTGTAATCAACTGAGAGAAATGCATTTCTGCTACTTTAGATACATGTTTCCCTCCATTAACTCTAAAGGGGATTGAGGTAACAGCTCAGAAATAAGTGTCTACATTGTGGAGGTTTTCTCCTGGTTAAGGTGGGTCCCACTATTTATATCTTCTTAGTTTTCCCAAAGGTAGATGCCCCTTTGGTTTGTTCATGCTCTTTATCCAAGAATCCCAGTTACTGTATGTTGTAGCCACCACTGCCTATAAATAAAAAATATGAATACCCTGAGTTTTTTTTAAAACACCCAGAAAAATGAAGCCTTGTTCTGGTCCGTAATGGAAGGGATGGGTTACTACACAAGACAAGAAGGCATCAGCTGTCTTACTCTGTGTCACACCTCTCACTACACAGTGTCACTGTGGAGCTCCTACCACTTCTGCTCTGCTGTCAGTGATGGACCAATTCTACATGGGCTGAATCAACACTACCCCAGAACTGGGATGGAGAACGATAAAGATCTCAAAGAGGGATATTTCAGGAGAAAATAAAAAAAAAGGCAAAAAAAAAAGCGCCCTCTGCTCCAGACTAACAGTAGACCAATGATAAGGGCTTCCTCAAACCCTCCTCAGTTGGCTCATTAAACACCACTGAACACGATGAACTGACAAAACACTTCTTCACTGGTGCCAATGAGGGTCTCGTCATGCTTCCATGGACTTCAGAACAGCATTTTGGTCATCAGCCTTGATTCTCCTGAGCAGTTTGGCAGCGGTAGCGTAGACAGCAGCGAGTCCGGCTAACGGGCACGACAAGGAGGGATGCTCCCCCTCCACACCCTGGCAAGGAAGCTCCTTGGATCTAATGGTTCATAGCCTGGCCTGCTCCCCCCTTGCACAGGAGCATTTGCCTGTCAGATTAATAATGCAGTCAATGCAGCTTGTCACCATGCATAAGGTGAGCTGTGATAAGCCCAGCATCCGATAAAGCTGTCTTCAACACTGACAGCTTGTGTAATTTCCCAGACTGTCGGCAGCAAAGGAATAGGAAGAAATTTAACGGGACTCTTCCAAAGTATTTCTTGGGCTTGCTGATCCTGCCAGCAGTGGGGGAAAATAGGCAGGTGAAGACCAGGATCAGTAACAGGGGTGACATCAGTGCGTGATGGCAGCCCGAAATCCCCACCACAAAATCCTCCCATCTGCCTTTGCTCAGACACCAGGTTTAGTGGATAAGAGTAACTGCAAAGGACTTCTCTCAAGCACTTGGCTTTGTGTCACGCAATATTCAGGTGGAAAACCAGCCCAACAGCTCTCCTGCCTGGCTGAGGTTGCAGAGAATCAGAGAAAAATTTGGATGGAAGAGAAATCTGGAGATTTCTGTCTGACCATCTGCTCGAAGCAGGACTATGCCCAACACCTGATCAGGTCAGCCATGGTGTGGGCTAACCAAGCCTTGACAACCTCCAGGGATGGAGGTTCCCCCACTTTTCTGAGTACCTCTTCCAGTGCTGCACAATCTCCTGCGAAAAACCTTTTCCTGATGTTCAGTCTGAACATTCCAGCATTTCAGAGAAACGGTATTTGACTGGAATATGGCCAGAGCCAAGGGGAGTGAGGTATGAATCCGGGTAACAGTTTTGCATTAGAAGTAAAAAGGCATCAAAGAAAGAGCAGGAAAGTAGAAGAATTCTAGCCTGACATTTTAGAAACCAGGTGTTTCATGCCAGCAGTTACCTCGCAATAAAAAGGGAAAAATCACCCTGAAACAAAGGAGCTTTTTTAAAAATAAAATATCCAAAAGCAGAGGGGGAGCTGCATGGGGAAGGGGAGGGTCTGCCTATTGAATGCGGGGAGGGTAGGAGCTCTCAAAATCAGGTAGTAAAATCAGGGGCAGAGCCCCCTTCATTCAGTTTTCCTCCGGAATTTCCACCCTTGCCTGAACCCACCCAAGCACCTTTAACCACCACGGGGGTGTACCTCGGACCACGCCGCGTCCCCGCAGACCCCTCCTCTGCAAACCAGGAGTTCGGAGACCACACCAGGCATTATGTCATCCTTCGAGGAGGAGCTGGGCAACCCCGCAACCACTTCTTTCCCAAGCCCTTCTATTCAACCCCTCCTCCACAGCAGCATTGCTGAAGAACTGGAAAAAGGAGCCTGGCTGCAGGGGAAGGGTAGTACAAGAGGAGATTTTCCCCCCCCCCCATCATTCCCAATCCTGCACCAGGATCTCCCCATCAGCATCTCGATATTAAAAAGGCTGCGGTGCGGGGTTGAGAGTGGTTAAACTGCCTCCCCGGCTGCTCTTCACCCGCTGTGCGTAAAAGGCAGCTCCCTCTCGCTCGCAAGAAAACCCCCCTGTGAGCAGCATAAAGGTGATGTCATCCTTTCCCCGCTCCCGAAATCCAGCTCCTTGCTGAAATCAGGCTTGGGGGCTGGTGTTATTAACAGTCCCTTTTGACACATCCTGTGCTCTGATGATTTTTTCCTTTTTTCCTTTTTCTTTTTTTTTTTCCCTTTTCTTTTTTTTTCTTTTTTTCTTTTCTTTTTTATTCTATTCTCTTTTTTTCTTTTTTCTTTTCTTTTTTTTCTTTTCATTTTTTCTCTTTTTTTTTCTTTTTTTTTTATTTTTTTTTAATTTTTTTTTTAATTTTCCACTCCCCTCTTCACTTTTTTGCTGCCCAGCGACCAGGCTCCTGAGAATCAGGTTGATTAAATTTCTATGCCTTGCAGCTTCCCCGGAGTCCACATAATTTATGTAAATAACGAGAGATAAGGAACGAGGGGGAATCACAAGAAAAATGGAGCATTAAGCCGCCAAGATCCATTAAATTCTCCATCACCCTTTTCAGAATCTCAATGTTCAGCCGTACCCGCCCCCGTGTTTTCCCCCTGCCGCAGCAGCGTGGATCAAATTAACACTCATCGGGCTGAGGAAATCCACAGGATCAGTCCTGCCTCCTGCCTAACATTTGGGTTTAGCCCTGCATGCAATGAATCAGCGCACAAAATGAGCCCTGTTTGAAAAGCAGGTGGTGCAGCTGGTTGCAGCCTTCTTGCCTGGCTGTATCGCGAGGCGATGCCGAGCAGCTGGAGCTCCCTCCGGGTGGGAATGACACAGGGCACATCCCAATGTCCATAGGTGTTCTCGGGTAAAGCAAGATGAGCAGGGCTTCTCCGTTTGGGGATATTTGGGAGACCCTCTCCAGCAGTTCCCAGTCCTTCTTGAACTGAGGAACCCAGAGCTGGACCCAGTGCTCCAGGTGTGGCCTCACCAGGGCAGAGTGGAGGGGGAGGATGACCTCCCTCCACCTGATGGCCACACTCTTTTTAATGCACCCCAGGAGAGCTTTGAGCTTCTTGGCCACGAGGGCACATTGCTGGCTCATGGGCAATTTGTTGTACACCAGGACTCCCAGGTCTCCCTCTGCAGAGCTGCTTTCCAGCAGATAATCCCCTAACCTGTACTGATGCATGGAAGTATGTGTTTTCCCCTCTCCAAATGGATGGCATTGCTAATACCACAGACATTTTATTTAGGTTTCGAGCTCACGGGCAGCACTTGAATTGTTTTTCTTAACAAGTGTGACAGATAAAAACATCTCTGTAACGGAAGTAAAGACTCTCCAACAACACTATGATTTTAGGATGCTGGAGCTTGAGGAAGAACACTGCAAAACCTGAGTGGTGATGAAGTCCCAAGAGCAGAAGTCAACAACTCTCACTCAGCGCTGTCCCTAACCTGGATGCTGCAGGATCACCTCAGGTGTTTCTGCTTAACGGTGCTAACTCTACAGAGTCAATCCCATGCCCAGGGCACAATTAACTACTCCAATAATCAAATATCAACTTACAGATCTTTCAATAGTCATCCAGGATCAAGATCTAATTAAGACTACAAATGAGTTAATCATGTGTGATGGAGTCTAAGAAAAGTCTAAGAAAATTACACCCAAGACTTATGTTCTGTCTGAACTGCAGACACTTTTGACAAAGCCCCAAAGAAGAGGCTGAAATAATGAAGATTAGATGGTTATGAAAAACAAAACTGCATAGGTTTCAAAAAAAGAAGGTTACCTATAATCTGCAGCTTGAAGTGCTGAATTATTTGAGACAAATTTGATTTGACAGATTCCCTTGAAATATCTAATAATTTTGCAAATCATTTTGCCCCAGCACTCGGTGACCAGCAATTGAAAGAGACCTATTGAGTGTCTCCCTTTGCCTGGGCAAAATATCTGGTTGTGAGTGGTGGGCAAATGAAACACACTACCAAGACTGCCCTTGATCACTGCCAAAAATAAGGCCAAAGAGAAATGACAAACTGTTTGAACTTCCAAACCAACAATGGGAACAACACAGCGCAGTCGGAAGCGCCCCGCAAATAATATGTGTGCCTGACATTTAACAGGGTTTGAAAGGTCTGTGCCTTGGCTTCGTCCTGTCCCATGGATGCATCATTTGCTGTGCTATCATGCTAAAAATGACTACGGTCATTAGGAACAATTTATGCTTAGGAAAATAATTACGGTCATTAATGGGGCTGAAAGCAGACGCCATTAGGAAGCGGGAGCGGAGTTGTGACAGCCGACCGTGCACGCGATGTGATTGACGTACACAGCAATTATGGTGTTCACAATGATTAGGCATCCCGACAAACTCAAGTTAAGGCTCAGAAGGGAGCCAATAAGTGATATATCTAAGGGATGTCTGAGAAAGGCCAACAGGATCACAAGACAAGCCACAGCAGTGTCTTGGAGAGCATGGGTGGTAGTCACCAACAGTCTCTGTTGACCACGATGGTGTACAAAGTGTGCCTGCAGTTTTAAATCTACTAGTAATATTCAGTGAGTGATGTCACTGGCTTGTAAATAAGGTTATTTACCTCCCCATGGAAAACCGGCGGTGAAATGAAATCTATAAGCATCCAACAGGGATCAAATTTTTCAGGGCAGGTCAAAGGCTGTGACCCAAGAAACAGTGGTCTGAGAAACTCAACAAGAATGAGAAAGTCCTGCCTGGATTTCCTCAGGCTCCCTCTTTCTGTGAAAAGCATGAGATTATTGGCAGTTAGTTAATAAAACTCATTTGGGCTGTCTGGACAGTCGCCTAAAAATGTAATATATTACTTAACAAAACAGCGAATTTGGAAAGGATACTGGTTAGCAAAACTGGCCAATGGTTGATTGATGTCTACACTGATAATACAAATAATAAACTGTTTTCATTGAGAACAACTAGGAAAGGAAGTTTAACTCAGCATGTGGCTATTCATATCTAAGGCAAATCTCTTCCATCCCTGAAGCAGTGGCCTGAAATCAGGCTCCCTGGGTACCCTGCCCACAGGTATAAATTTCAGCAGATGGTTTTGCTCCACACGGAGGACGGCAGCGATGTTCCAGGAGTGATCAGACCATTGTGCAAAGCCCCAAAGGCACCTTCTGATATGATATCCAGGAACTCATCCAGGTGCCATCCACTTCTTTGCCACTCCCTGGTTCGAAACACTTTCCTCTCCCTTCATTAATTCCAAATCCACAGATCATCTACTCCCTTCGGCTTCCAAGTTATACTCCTGGGGACCAAATTTCCAGCTGTCTCTGTAGATGGACTGAAAAATGTCTTGTCCCTTCAGCAGAGAAGCGAGTGACCATGTTTGCTCCCTGTTGCAACGAGAAGTCACATAGGTCAGCTCAAACACACCCCCTCACCCCCCCAACCATGTTCTTTGCAAGTATCTGGTCTTGTGTTGACTTCCAGGCTGGATCTTGCTGATTCAGCAGCTAGAACCTTGTTGTGATTTAACTTGATAAACTGAGGAGCCTTTTAGTAGAGGGGATCTCCCCAGCGTTTATTTAGTGAGCCAGATTAAATCAATCCATCGCATTGTGTGCAAATGTGTGACTGAAGGCCAGGAGGGCAGCCCGAGAGCCAAACAGGGAATATTGGCTGGTCCTGCTCACCTTGGGATTGCCCCTGGTGAGAGGGGAATGTGTTGCCAGGGAGAGAAAAGCACACAGACAAGGGGGTGATCGGGAAAGAATGGATTAAACCATCACAAAAGATACAGTTCTGTCCAACTTCCCTTTGGGTTGAATTAAGCACAGCACAAAATTAATTAACTGTTTGCAAACTGAGGATGTTTGTATCCTGAGGCATCGCTTGGGTGGGGAAGACGTAGGAACGGCCAGCACTATTGAGGTCCCACCATCAGTAAGTGCCTAAGTGTCAGGAGGATAAATACATCAAGGGTGCAAAGTGCTCAGATATTAGCAAAATAAATGTGGTGGTGCTTTGGACTGCAAGGCTGACTGGACAGGAGGGGAAATTACCATCATGTCAGGCAGGACACAAAGGTTAAGTGGACACTCAAGCTTTGGTGCTGCCTCCTAAGGCTTCAGCATTTCTATAAATAGTTCATTTCATAAATAAGCCAGTTAGTTTTGCAAACGTGGAGTCCCTTTGTACTGTATTTCAGCAGGTGGTACATGAAACATGGTGGCAGGAGGCAGCATCACCAGACCTGCAGCATGGGGAAGACTAATTAACAAGCAAACAACCCAGCAGCCAGAAAGTGAGTCTGAACAGGCAGCGTGGAGAGATTAAGGCAGCCAGGAGCACAAGCTTGCCAGGGAGAAGAGCCCCCATAGAGTCATGGAAGAAGAACCGAGGCCAACTGCAGAGGTGAACATGGATGATAACAGTACCTAAGAAAAAAATTTACATTTTATCACTGCATTGCTGGGGACAAAAATCATACAAGAAGTGAATAAGAGTGGTGCCAATGACAACTTCCCAAAACACAGTTATTCAATGATTTTGAGTCCCAAATTAAAAATGGGGCAGTTGACTAGACAATCTTCTGAGGTCCCTTGCAACCTCAAACACTCTGTGACACTGTGAAATGCCTGTCGTGGAGAAGGTTGTGTCCATGGACTGCTGTCAAACCCATGTAGTCCAAAACCAAAGGGAAAAGTGGGCTCATGGGATCACTTCTGAAGCAATGGGAAGGCAGCCTTGTTTGGAGAGACAGCCAAGAGTCTGGTAGCAAAGAAAAAAACACAGAGAAATTCCACAAACTTGTTTCCCACAGGGAATTAGACAACAGCTTAGCAGGAAGGCAGGCGAAGGAGCAGGACTCTCCTTCCCACCAAGGTGGGTTCCTTGCAACATGGCCACACAGCATGGACAGGCCAGAGAGGCAGATAAGAGAAAGCCAAACCAGCCAGGTTGGCACTAGTAACCTCTGGTCCCTTCAAGCCAGCGATCATTTGCAAAGGGAAAGAGACAAATACAAAAAATGTGAAAAAGAAAGGTATAACAGCCCATGCAGAGCACAGAAGAAGTCAAGTTGCAGAAGGAGGAGGCATCCTGAGGCTGTTTGCCTGCCTGAGGCTGGAGAACAGTGTTCACACCTGGCCACCCTGAAAAGGATGTGTTTAGAGATGAAACCATTTCATTTTAGAATCATTGAGTCTTTTGCCATGCTGGTCCTCAGGGCAGACCAGGCGGTGGACCTTGGCCTATACACACTAGCAAGAGCATGTGAAGGTGGCATCTCCACAAGCCTTGCAGACAGGAGAAGGTGGATGACTCCTTGTCTCTTGGCTCTGCCTTCTCTAATGATGTGGAGTGTGAGGCAGAACGACCTACTTGTGTCATGCTCTGAGTGCCTCTTTTTGCTCCAGCCAGGACATCTACAAGCATTGCTCTTCCTGAGGCTCCTCTTCTGTCTATTTGCTCTCTCCTCACCCATCCCCTTTGGCTCACCTGGAGCTTGGAGTGCTGCAAAGGCACTTTGAGAGATGCAGGGGGAGCAAACAGCAGCAGCTGGACCACTGACAAGCCCCACTTTTGCCATGGGAGGAGGAGATATGGTGAAGAAGCACCCCTTGACATTGTGCTGCCCATCAGCTCCCCGTGAGACATGAAGCTAGGTGTCACCCTTCATCATGATGTAAATCCACTGGCACAATTAACGTTCCTCCAGGTTTAGGGCTGTATTATTGAAGTCATCCTCTCCTCTCTCCCTGCAAGGAAGGATGGGAGGAGATGGGCTTTTGGGGATAAGGCTCTTCTTTTGGTGGGCGTATTTATTTATCTGACTGCTTAGCCAAAAATAAACGAGGGATGAGCTTTTCAAGAGCTCTCAGAATTGGCAACATTCTGCTCCTCCACTGATTCCAGAGCTATAACCCCTGTTGACTTCAACGGCAGCTGAGATAGCCCAGCGCTGAACTGCTTTGGAAAATCAAGCCCTAAAAGCATAAATTCCATTAATCTTTTTTTTTAAAGATTTTTATAAAAACTATTGCCGCACACATTATCACGGGCTTTCGGCACAGCTCCCACAAAGCCTAAGACATTTTCACTGCATCTTTTGAGGCGGTCATAAAGAACCTACTGTCTGCATTATTGAGCTCTTGTAGATATTTCTTTGTCCTTTACTTGCGGCTGTAGCCTAACAGTTGTGACAGATTTCATTTAAGGTCCTTTATTTACAGCCATGATGGGCTCTCGTTTAATCAACCCTGTCCATCCCACTTCGCGCATTATATGTGGCTAACTCTACTCCGGCTGGTTGGTTGGTCTGCTGCTAAGAAGAGGACAGGAGACACGAGGAGCAAAACCTCGAATTAGACAGCTAATGACATTTTCCCTCTCCCATGGGTGAATGGTGGGTGTCACAATGTCTTCCCTACTGTTGAGTTGTCACGTCAATCTTCATAAGGGCAAGAAGGAGGATTCAGGAAACTACAGGCAGGTCAGCCTCACCTCCATCCCTGGAAAGGTTATGGAAGAGCTCATCCTGGATGTCATCTCTAAGCATGTAGAATTAAAAAATGTCATCGGGAGCGGTCAGCACAGATTCATCAAGGGGAAATCATGCTTGACCAATCTGATAGCCTTCTACGATAGGATGAGTGGCAGGGTGGATAAGGAGAGACCAGTGGATGTTGTCTACCTTGACTTCAGCAAGGCTTTTGACACTGTCTCCCATAACATCCTCAAAGGTAAGCTTAGGAAGTGTGGGTTAGATGAAAGGACAGTGAGGTGGACTGAGAAGTGGGATACCACAGACTGACCTGCAGTGAGTATCTCCCTCAGTGGGCAAGCAACGCTCCCTTGGTCATCCAGGATCCGAGTGGTGAACACCACCTCCCAAACACTGAAGACCAGGGCCTGTAGTCAGACGATCTCCTGGAGCATGTTATTGTTGGCACTATGGTGGCATCTCAATCTTGCCTGTAAGTGAAGCTAGGTTGTGACAACATGAAGCACAGACCACCTGGATCGCTTGGCATTCTCCAGAACCTGGTGGCCAGGAAAGGCAGGATGCCCAAGTTATTCTCACCTTGTAGGTGGTCTGGTCATGACCCCGTTGACTGTGATCTAGCAAAACTCCTGCACATACTATGAACCAAAGAGACACTTCAAGTGTTTGAGCCTGGGCCTTGGACTAAACTTTTAGTGTGTTGCAGTGTCCACAGACTCAACCACTCTGGACTGGTGCTTGACACTCAAGATACCTGCCACTGCTTCTGGAAGTTGCCCTGACTTAGGAAGGTGAAATGGAGATGATACTCAAGTTTTGTCCACTTTTGGTCCACTAAGACAAGGTCTTGCCAAGTCACATGCCAGATGTGTCTGCACTTCAGGACGCATGCTAGAAGACGGGTCACAGCATCAGACTCCCCAGCCACCAGCTGCACTACCACTTCTCCACACTGAAGCCACCAGCTCTGAAGTTTGGCCAGTCCCACACCAGTTCATGGGGCAGCAGAAAAGCACTGGCTGTGGGCTGCAGAGATGTAAGCTATAGAACTTCAGTGCAGAGGTAGTACCAGGACAGACACCAACATATGCAGCTCTGCTTGTGAGAGCTCACACGAAGAGATGACAAAATGGATAGTCCCATCTGAAGAGCATCCATGAGAGGTTGGTTCCCACCACAGCAAGCTACATTTGCAGTGTGGATCCTGGGAGAAGAGTTGTGGCCTCCCCACCACCTCAGCATGTTCCACCCTCAATCCACCACCCCTTTACTCAACAAGCTTGGCTCCTCTTCTTGCTGCAGACCTGGCTGAGAAAGCCTGGTTAGTATCTTCACATTAGCATCATCACCATAATCGTTCCCTTAGGGAGCACATCAAGAGAAAGCTAATGCGAAGGGATGGGCCTCACCATCATCTGTTCCAAAAGTGACAAAGATCTCTGGTCATTCTAATCTCTTGAGGGTTGAGTCCCACAGCCAAAGGGCAGCTGACCTTGCTGCACTTGAGAAGTTCACCCGAGGCCTCGTTAGTGCCAGTGTCCCCAGGGAGCTGAGCTGTCTCGATCGGTCACATCACGGGGGCAGGAGACAGATGATGTGACAGAGAGTTTCCCCACCCTGACTTCATCTGTTTTTGTATTTCGCTAATCCCGGTGCCTTCCCACTGCCCCAGAGCTCCCTGTGTACCACAGCCCCTGTTGTTTGTTCAGAGCAAAACCTGGATGGGGTTTCAAACCATGAAGACATATTTTCCTCTCACATCTTCCACCTTTGAAGTACCACCTCAGCACTATCCCTGCCCTGTGTTAACTCCAAAAGTGCACCTAGGAACCACCTGGGCCAATGCTATTGGCCCCAAATCATGCCCTGGCACTGCAGGTCTGCAGGTGGCTCACTGAAATGATGAAGCAGTTGACACCTCAAGCCCCTTTTAGGCACTTTTAAAACTTCATTCTGATACACCCTGGCCACATAACTGCTGGGGTACAACTCTGGACTCCTTGTTGGTTTTACACCGTGGTCATTGCAGGCCAGTAGGTCTGAAGGAGGTCTACACCAGGAGGTCTGAAGACCACAGAACTAGAAGAGAGTATCTGATTCACAGACCACCTCAAGGTGGCAAAGTGAAATACCTTAAAGGGCTGTTACAACGTGGAAACTGCATTTTATACCATTTATAAAGCTTGCAGGAGTTTCATGGAAGCACAACAAAGTCCCAATAATTTAGGAAGATCACTTGCTACCAGGCTCAAAACTACAGGTGGGTTGCTTTGTGTCTACTTGCTTTCCTGTCATCAATGCCCCACAGTCCTACTCTCAGAGAAATTTTCACCTCTCTCCCTTTTTCCCTCTCTTTTTCTGATAGCAGAGTGATTTTCTTTATGGTGCTCTGGAGCCAGAAATATCTGTGGCAGAGCACGGGGGTTCTAAGCTCAAGCACTCCAGATTAATTACTGATGGAGCCTCTTCTTTCTCCATGAATAAATCAGGACTCTGCTTTCAGCCTCTTTTGGGACTTTTCCAAAAGCCCCTTCCTGCACTCAGGCAGGAATTTGTTTAATTCATGCCAGTGGGGACCTTTTCCAACAAACGTTATCACAATCCCATCACACTGAAGAAAGCAACAGGAAAGGGAAGACCCAGTACCCGTGGTGGTTTGGCACATTTCTGTAGTAGATGATGGAGACCACACGGTGTCTCTGCCAAGGTCCAGGCTGTTGCCTCACTCACCAACACAGCATGTGATGCAGGGTCAGAAAAAAGAGGGGTTCAGCGTTGTCACTTCTGGTTCTGCAAGCTAAATAGTCCTCAGAAAACATGCAATTACCCCGAGAACTGGATGCTTTGGTTTTCAGGAACGACGCCTACACGCAGTAGGTGAATTAGCACTGACCCAAACAAGTCCCCAGATATGGACCATCCCCACCAGAGCTTACACATCGTAGGGTCTTTTGCTCAGGCAGTTCATACCAGCCACCCAACATTGACACTAAATAAGCTCCTTTTTCCTCTTTTATTTTTTTTTTTAATTGCACTTTTCACCTATATTGGTTCTTAGAATAAGTAGATTTATTCATGGCAGCCCGGATGAAATTTCATGCTTGTTTCAAATTTTAAAATTCTTCAGCTATTGAAAAAGAAAAATCAGCAAAAATATAGAAACACTAAATTAATGATTCATTAACTTGTACACGAAGCGGTAAAAGAATTGGTAAACGATCATCAGTCTACCCAGAACAGAGCTCTCCCAACCCCTCCTCCCAGTCAGGCTACCCATCTATGAAATTTTCTCTGCAGATTTATTTCCAGGGGAAAAAAATAAAAAAAAATCACTCTGATTGCAGCAGGAAGAGAGTTTAGAGTAGAAGAGCTATTTCCCAGCGGTGCTGGGGGCTCTTACAGTATATCACATCACTGCAACTTAAAATATTACCGTGCACCAGCTGAGACTTGGTTATTGCTCACGTGTGTGGTTTTTACTCAGAGGCAGGTATTACTATTGCTATATTGTTATCCTCCTTTCTGATATATAAAATTTAGCTGAGTTTCTTGGCATTTTCTACGGGCTTGCCTGCCTATCCAGTTGGTTACCAAAGCTCAGCTGATTTGTGCTAATTTCTTAACCTGGTTTTGTGGCAGGGTCCCGGGTGGATTGAACTAATTTGAAATAAGGCGTGTCTGATTCTGGAATAAGAGCATCAACACAGGGAATTAATTCCGAACCACTGATGTCAAGTATGTTGTCCAAAATGAGTCCTTGGATACATGAGGCTTAAGGCCATCTCTAATTTTTCTCAAAAGCAGATTTTTTTGGTCTGTCTCTTGATCTGTCTGTATATCAGGGAGTACTCACACATACATATATATATATTCTATATTATGCTTTTGCCTCATTTCAATCTCTGATCCCTCAAGACCAGCTCTGTGAGGGGGATGCTCAGTGTGCAAAGTCCTTCATGCACTTAGGGCTTGATCTTGCCCTTTAAGTCATGAAGCTTATTTTGTCTACAAGAAGTTTCTCAGATCACAGCCCTCACATAAATCAGAGTTCCTCAAGCTTTCTTAAAGACTGACTGTATGGGAGCACCCTGAAAAACTCTAACCTTGTTAGAGACCATGATAGAGACAAAGTAATTCTACTCATTTTGTCACTTATTGCTCAAATTGTTTTCAGTTAGAGCTGAAGTGCATGGGCAATTCCTAATTGCAATATAACCATGACAAAGTGAGGATAAATACTAAACTTAGTTTGACTGGAGTGATTTGTAGAGTCACCAATAATGATGCTGTAACATACACACATGGTAAAGACATCCTTAGGAAAATCCTTGTGGACAGTAGATAAAATAAGGACATGACAGTGGGCAGACCCTTTGGGGATCTCCCAGAGGTAAGGCAAGGTTTCCAGCCTCCCTGTCAGACTGTGCAGTCTCTGGTAAAGTCAACAAAGTGAATTATTGCTCTGATTTTAGCTGTAAGGAAGGGCAATTCTATTTCTTGATTGCCACTTGAGTAAACCTGTGAGTCCCTTTAATGGTTCTGGTGTGACTAGACATAAATAAACCTCACAAAAGTAACAGTTAATTGGACCTTAATGTGATCTGATGGCCAACATCTATCTCTGCAGGTAGTCACGGTGCTATGAAGTGCAACAGGAAATGCAGCGATTGCTGTGCCTGGGTGTATATAAAGAGGATACTCGCCAGTTTCTTCTCCTTTCAGATGTTTGATACCCTTTGGACATGTTGGACATGTCACAAGCTGGGGAGGTTGGGGGAGATGCTCTGATTTCGCAGCAATGGGCTGCAGTCCTCATTGCTCAAGAAGTCCTATCCAGGTAGCAGAGATCCAGCTCTCCTGGACTGTGTTTGCTCGAGAGACGCATCTGAGGTAGGAAGACCCAGAAGGTGATGGGGACGATTTTGGCTGGATGCACTTTTCTGGAGAAGAAAAACTGAAAACCTCTGGCCAATATCAACCAGAGCTTTGCCCAAAATTTGGTGGGGCTAGGGTGACTCTCCACAGGCTTTGTGGTGAAGCTTGGAGCTAAAAGTAATGACAGACTTGGTGGTGGTCACTGCAGAGCTGCACCAGCATGGGAAGTGCCACCATCCCTATACGGGAAGGGGCTAAGGAGAGGGTCTCCTCCAGAAGGTGTCATCTCTGCAGGGTGAAGGGCTGGGATGCATCTCATCCACAGCTCTGCTGCTAGGTGTCACCTGCCAGAGCCCTTGGGATTAACCCTGGGGAATGTGCACCCCCTTGGGAAGCGTGGGACAGGTTTTGCCCAATGAAACCCTCAGTTTTACAACCCAGACAGCAGGTGACAGTGTGAGGATCTCAAAAGAGGAATTTCCATTTTTTTTCAAGAGTAAACACCACTCCTTTCCTTGGGACTCATCACATATCAAGCCACCTTCAGGCACACAGCCTGTATTTTGTGTATTTTCTACCTGCCCCTCTACATACAGCCCTGGGTGCAAATCTGACATGCCCCAAACATGCATGGGGACCTGTCTGCTCAGCTCCCGACCCCACTGGCAACCCCTGATCTCCCCTACACTGTGGTGAGGCTGCTGGGACATCTCCATGAGTCCCCAGCATCTCTGCGTGCTCTCTGCAAGGGCTGGGGTTTCGATGGCGTTATTTCAGGGAGGAGGGGGCTGTGATGTCAGCTTTTCATCAGCAGCTCTCCTGCTTGCACACACCCTTATCCACTTGGGGACTTCTATAGATTTCCTGTGAATCTCCCCTGCAACCCGAGGAGGGCCAGCTTGGACAGTGGATGAAGTTAGCTGAGATATTCCTCGCTGCAGCCCATGCCCACTGCCTGTCATCCTTTTATTGGGCACCTTTGAGAAAAGCATGTGTTGATCTTCTCCATTCCCTCCACTAGATATTAGAAGACAGAAATTCAATCGCTCATCACCTTCTCCTCCCCAGGCTGAACTCACCTGGCTTCCTCAGTCCCTTCTCACAGATCAGATACAAGTAGACAGAGGATGCTTCTCTGCAACGAACCCAGGATAAGTCACCACATTCCCTCTGTGGCTCAGTTTCCCCTCATTTTCTCTAACAACCTTCTCAATATCCATAGAGAGCAGACATTGTCACCCCTCTGTGCAGCCTCCAGTCCCTTTCCACCCAGGGGCACCAGACACCAGTTCCCAGTCTCCTTGAGAAACTTCACACCTCCAGGTGACTGCCCACAATACATGCACTTGCTTTTCTCAAGTTTGTGTCACCATCCCACCTCAATGCAAACCACCAGCCCCCAGTGGTTGAAGGACAATGACCAGGGACAAGGCCAGGACCATGAGCAACACCACCAGGCACTGCACTACTGCAAAGCTGAAGACACCAGAAATCAGGAAGGCATACAGCAGAATGGGATGAAAATTCCTGGAAGTGGAGAAATCCTAATTTTGGCTGCGAATTCTACGCTAAGAGCTCTGCAAACTTTGGTTTCTCCTCCTTCCCGTTAACCCCCTGTCTTCTTTTAAGAACCAAAAGACTGATGGAGCTTAAAAAGATGAATTACCTGATCTGCATACTCAATGAAGTTCAAATGCTTCATAAATGCGACATGAGTTTTAACAGTATTTAATGATATGCATTAATTAATAACTCTTTAAAGATGTCAAACATTTGTAGATTTAAAAACTTTATAACTTTCAATAAATTCAGTGGGGCTTAATGAATTCCTCCAGAGTTAAACAGCTTCTGAAACAAGCTCCATCTCAAACAAATTCAATAATGTATGCAATTTTAAGAGAAAGGAAGAAAGAAAAGAAGGAAGAAATAAAAAGAGTGTAGAAAAAAAGGGGACAATTTATTAAGTCTCGATTTAATGGGAAATAGATGTATTAAATCACTTCAGCATTTTATTATGTTACTTGATTGATTTTTGAGTGATTCTGTGGAAGAACACTTGATGCAATAAGGGGCAGGGAGCTCACAGGGTGGGTAAGCACCCTCTGTGAAAAATTTGGGATGACCCCGTTTCATGCAGTTGGGGTAAAAAAGTCCAAAATGGGGGTTCATCCCTAAGGAAGTGAATCCCCGAGACCAGAAATGATCAAACTGCATCCTTGGAGGCCATGGGACCAGAGTGTACACCGATTAACACTGAGTGACACGGGACATTTTGATTATCCCACAAAATATCCAGAAGGTGAAAATCTCACTTGTCAAATGATTTTCCACAAAGAGAAAGGCTGTTCTGCAGAACAAATAGATACAGGATCTCAAGTCCCTTCTCCCAGTCCAAGAAGAAAATAAAAGCTGAGATATTAACATTTACTCTTGGATGGAGTTTGATTTTCTGCCATTTCTGGAAGTTTTATTAATTCAGAAGATGGCCTCTTTACGTCTCATTTACCAGTGCGAACTTAATTATTTGTATGATGATAGTAGTTGCATTCCCCTCCTTAGAAAAGGGATAACACACAGCTGGAGTCAGTCCTCCCCAGATGATTTATGGTTATTAGCAGAAGAGTTTCATTTACATCCTGCTTCCCTCCGTAGCACAGAAGCACCAGAGATCTCAGCCTAGGTCCTACAAAGGGATGTCTTCCAGCTCCGACTGGGAGTAGTGAACTGCAGTGATTGGGAAGCGATGAATCATCTGAAACGGTGTCAGACCCCAGAAGAAAATCCCAACTCCCATGTCCCAGCACCGTGCCTCGGCCTCGAGGCTGCTGCTCCTCAACAAGCTCTGAAGGTCGCTACGGCTGGTAAGACTTCATTTTCCAACCGGGTGCCTGTCCACAGGCAAGGATGGAGTTGTTAAATTCAGCTATTTCACCGGAATGTGCCCGTCTTGAGAAATATTTGAAATATTCTGTAATCAAAGCAGGCAACTTCCTTTTTTTTTTTCTTTTTTTTTTATTAGAATTATTAACTTCAAAAACATTGGTTTTGTTTTACAGGATGATGTTTTGATTTTTTGGAATCAGAAGGCTGCAATAATAGCAAGAAAATAGCAGCAAGTAGCAGCAAAATGAAGCCTGGCTATCAATTAAAATACGTGTACGTATATGTCTCTATACACAGATGTCTCCATATACAAGCATATCTGTATCTGTATCCGCATCCACACAGCTAAGCGTACACACACACACTCTAATATATAAATTTTGCTAGTATTATTTCTGAAGCAAACTATTTCAGAAATCCAATTACACAGGAATATCCTAAAGGTCAACTTCTTACATCCGTTTGGTACGAACACAAAGTCTGGATGTTCCAATTCTCCCCACACACCGTTGGTAATTACATATTTTGGAGAAGCTCTTTGAACAGAGGAAAGGAAAGAGAGAGACAGGGGCAGGGCTGAAAGCAGAGCAGGGGAAGGAAAGAGAACATAACTCATCCCCATGGGTGAGACACTCGTACAAATAGACTGGGATTTATCCTAAAACAACTTCCCGGGCTCATGATGGAAGACAAGACAAGAGGGACCATAAAACCAATGAGTTTAGAGAGGGGAACGAGCCTTTGCCCCGGCTTGTTCAGGGAGTTATTGATTCTCCCATGCATCTCACCAGCCTTCTGGTCGAGATCACTCATCCCACTCCTACAACATATTGGATATATAAATCTCAGGGGATGGTCACTGAAATGCTGTCCCTGCCTTCACAAAGGCCACTCTACGAGGGATGAGCTTGTCACACCACAGGGCATGTTGGCTGCTCTTAGAAGATGGGGCTGGAGAAGGAGTCACAGGGGCCCACGCAGCCACTGTGGGTTTGATAAAGGGTCGGTGTTGCCTTTTCTTAGTCAAAATCACCTCGTGGCAGAATCAAAATGGGGCAAATACCACAGCCAAGGCGTAAAAATGTGACGGTGCTAATGCAAGTCAGGATCTTCCCACAGATTCCCCAGCAGGGACATGCCCATGGTCCTTCAAGGTCTTCCCCAATGGGTTTGGATGTGGTGGAGGGCATGAAGAGGAACTATCTGGATTTGCACCCAGCAGCTGCTTTCTGAGTGAGCCCTTGGTCTTTGCTTAAGAAAGATGTGAGAAGGTTGAGGACATAGTGTGTCTCTGGAGAGAAGTGTGTGAAAGCAGGCTTGGGAAGAGCCCATATCAAGCTCTTGTTGGTGTTCAAGGGCCTGATTCACCCCACAGTTCTCCAGGACAAACTCTGTTAGGGGTGTTCAGGTGTAACCACACAAAAACTGCGGATTACTGTAATCCACATGCACCTTCTTGTTCCCACTATCCTCTGAGAGACTCATAGAAGAGACAGGCATCAAACCAAAGGTCCATCTAGGGGTCTCTTCTCTGTAGCAGTGACCACTAGTGGGTGCTTAGGGAAGCTTTACAAGGGGACCTTCTCCTGTGCCCACCAAACACTGCAAATCAGCAGCTCAGAGACCTTCTGATGGTCCCTGAGCTGCTCCATTGCTATCCACTCATGAATGTGCCCTCCAGGGACATCTGCTCCCTGTTCAAAGAGACTTCCAGTCTCAACCTCCAGAGGACCCCACAGCACCAAGTGCCACCATGAAATAACACCCTGCACTGCCACATGTTTTTCTGAGACTTGTTCCTCATCAGTTCACCGATTGCCTGTCCTTTCCCTGTGAACCTTCATGATTTTAGAGAACAGTCTCAGGCAACTTCATTCCCTTTGTTCCTTGAAGGCATTCATCCTAAAGGGAACTGAGCTTTCAGGAGGAACCTGGTCCACAGCCCCAGGCTGTGAGCCCCAAATCGGACACGAGTCCTAGTCCCAAATTAGCTACTGACCTTCTAAAGAGTGCTGCTTTCCTCGTGTGACCCGTATCCTTCAGGACAAGGATTGTAATGTGTGCTTCTGTCTCTAAAAACGTAGTGCAGCAGGGCTCCAACCTTAGCTTCTGCAAGCTCCTGTCACGCAAACCAAACACTAGGAGATGCTGCTCAGGTTTACCATCCTTGGTAATGAGGAGGACACCTATGCCCTCTCTAAAGCAGGCACAGACCTCATTTAGCTGCAGTCCTGACCTCCTTCACCAAGCATTTCTCATTTTCAGCAGCTCACGTGGTGCCTTGCGCACGCTGTCCATCCAGCTGTATCCAACATCAAGCACCCTGGGGACAAAAAGGGCCACTCCACTCCTCATTGCCAGTACAAAGTCCCCTTCTGGATTCTTTGAGGGTGCCAGAGGCCTGGAAGAGGCTGCCCAGAGAGGGTGTGGAGTCTCCTTCTCTGGAGATATTCAAACCCCACCTGGATGCATTCCTGTCCAACCTGCTCTGGGTGACCCTGTTTTGTCAGGGGGTTGGACTTGGATGATCTCCAAGAGGTCCCTTCAAACCCCTACAATTCTGTGATTCTGAAATCTTCTGCTCTTTTCCTTCCCTCATTTTATCCCCCCTCCTGCTCATCCCTGGGGACAATAAAAACAGAGCAAAGCTGCTCCCGGAGCCCGTATCCCAAACCGGTGCCTCTTCTGTGCCCATCAGATGCCACAACCGGGACGCTATCCCTGCCCACCACGGATTTGGCCGGGCCCCTTTTCCAGCAGGCAGCGGGGATGCTCGTCTCCCGTGATGGGACACGGGGTGGGGATGCTGCCATCCATATGGAGACTTGCACGGAGGGTACATCTTGCTGACGTGGTGCTGCTTCCGAGGGAACCCGGCGGCGCCTCCGGCTCCCTCCCCATCGCTCATTTGCTAACACGGATCTCCTGCTCGGATTGGCAGCATCCCGGGAACTTCCTGGCTATCGGCTTTACTGGGCAAGGCTGCGTTAGGAGACGAGCAGAGGAAGCGAGTCCGTAATTGCAACAGAGGGGAAAGCTGCAGGGGAGTTTGTCTCTGAATGACAAACAGGAGCTGTGGAGGGGAAAAGGATAAACAGCAGCGAGCGTGGCTTGACCTGCTTCGTTGCACGGGCTACAGCCAAGCGCCTTGGAGAAGGGGGAGGAAGGTCTCCCTCCTCGCCCCCGACCAAAACATGCCCTGACCTGGGTATATTTAGTTTGGAGAAGAGGAGGCTGAGGGTGGACCTCATTGCCCTCTACAAATCCCTGACAGGAGGTTGGAGAAAGGTGGGTGTTGGCCTCTTCGCCCAAGGGAATAACGACAGGAGCAGAGGAAATGGTCTGAAGTTGTGGCAGGGGAGGTTTAGATTAGATA
>JAOXJM010000023.1:115825265-115836237 GCA_026413425.1 Tringa solitaria | reverse complement strand
ATGGGGCAGCCACAGCTTCTCTGGGCAACCTGGGCCAGGGTCTCACCACCATCACCAACAGGTCCACGTCCTTGTGCTGACAACTCCAAAGCTGGATGCAGTACTCCAGGTGGGGTCTCACTAGAGCAGAGTAAAGGGGACAGAGTCCTTGAGTTGTCTCTTTGGAAACACTTGAAGGCTTTTCAATGGCTTTGGGACATCCTCTGTGCTTGACGTCAAAATGCACCATCTCCTAGTGCCCTTTTCTTGGAAGAGTATCTTCCTATGCTAACATGGACCACAGAGATCAACTTTGTGGTTAGAAACGGAAGGACCACATATAAGTGCATGGGTGCCTTTTGTAGAACATGGGAGCGTTCACTCCTGGGAACACAAAAGGGAATTTTTTATATCCCATTTGATTAAAAATAAATTCCTTGGAGCAGGAACCCACTTTCAAGCTCTTAAATCCTGTGCTAGACTCTGCAGTCCTTACCCAGGATAGCAAATGGGTTTGTGTCCTCAGGGAGCAGGATGAGCGAGTAGAGGTTTATACGTGACTGTGAGGTCACCAACAGGAAGGTGTTCAAGAGGATGAAAGTTTGTGAAGAACATGGAATTTTGCATGATAAAGCATGGTGTGATTATTAGGTGTATTATAGGAGACATAACTCCAATTATCAAATGCATGTCGTTCATTCACACCCAAAACCATCCACCTGGCTTCAGATCGTGGTAGACCAAGTTTTGAAGGGGATCGTGAATGCCTGTGACTTCCAGAGGATCAGCTAACTGCCAAGACCTCTTTGCCTCCTAGATCCCCTAAAAACACCATTAGAAAATCACCCTGGGATGGATTTGGCTGAATCATGCCATAACCCAGCAGGACAGAGGGGGAACTCCTGCAAAATCACTCACTTTTGGAAAGACCAACAGCATTTTGCACAAGAAGCTCAAAAATAACTGCACAGAATAACACCAAACTTCTCAGAGATTAGATCCATCTTAGTACAGCAAACAGTTACCTTATCTTGGAGGCTGGGTTTTTTTTGCAAGAGTTTTGGCAGTTTTTGGAGTGTCTGCTTTTTGGACGTGACCACAGCAGTCCAGCTGGGGCCAGAAGAAGACCCCGGCGCTGTTGGATTTGCTGGGAGAGGCTTCTTGGGGCTGCCACAGCCAGGCAGGATGGGCAGAGCGAGCAGCTCCTTCTCTGTTGCTCCCCTTCATACTGATTTTCAGCCCCATCGCAAAATATGGGTCATATCGTGCCACCATTTCCTAAACAGAGCTAATAAAGAAAACCCGCACGTGGTTCCATGAAGCTTGCACAGAAAACAAAACTAAGCTACTCCAAAGTCAACCCTTCTCTCACCCCGATGAAAATACAGGTTCTCCAGGCTCTCCTGCCTTCTCTTTTGATTCCTCCTCGTGCTTTGAGCCGTTCTTCTCCCTGCAAGGATGGATGTTTAGATGCTCTTCTTCTAATCAGCCACAATTACAGCCTTTTCCAGTATCTTCTCCTGCCAAATTGGAGGGGAAAAAAAAAAAAAAGAGAAAGTTTTTTTTTAAAAAAAAAAAAAAGAGAGGGAGGCTAATGCTTAAAAAGACATATGTGTTTAGTGTTGTTGGCAGATTTGTAAACTTATTAGTGCCTCCACACACCATGTAATTAAGATCTACTGGTAATTAGTCAATAGTTAAAAATAGGGGTTGGTATTGTGCTACTAAAAACGCCTACAAAATAATGTGTTCTCTGCGCTCAAGATGCAGTTAGTGTCTCTAAAAAATGTTAATTTTAAAAAACATATATTTGTTTCGGAGCCAGATTTTTTAGCAAAGCAGATTTCAGCACGTGTGTGCCTGTGTGTGTTTTCAACTTCTTTATCTTTGTGCCTTTATGCGTGTTTGTGTGATGTCCAATGAGCCTGGCTGTGTATTTTCTCTTGGATAAAAATGTTAAACTGCAAAACTGCAGACTCGACACAGTCGGGGAGGGAATGGGAGCTTTTCTCATTTGCCGATTTCCATTGGAATAAACCTGCTCATCAAAGGAAATTGTTCAAAAATCCACAAGAATGGCAGATGTGCAGCACCATGGGGCAGATGTCTGATGTTTGGAGAGTCGCGCATGTATTTTCTAAATATTCAGGGATTACCACAGTCTATAGATATAATCCTTTAGTAACCCAAAATGTCAAACACAATGGAAAAGCTCTAATGCCTTGTAGCAAACGTTTGGCCAAACTGCCCTGTAAGAGTGGGGCACCGCCACGGACCTTTGAAGCCACTTCTCCTTAGTCTATGAAAGAAGACCCAAAAGAGGTGATGTGGGTTTTTAAATTTCTTAACTCCTGCTTTATAACGTGCTCCGGAGCAGCGTGAGAGCTGCTGGGTGATGTTCTGAAAGGGCGTCTCATTTGGCTGTCATAAGCAATCTGCCATGATTTGTTGTGCAGACAGGCATTTGTCTCGAGTAATCCAAAGGGCTTCTTTTGATTGCTTGATAGATCCAAGGAACGTATAGTTGACTCAATGGGGGCTTCATTTATTATGCTCTCAAACTACTCCTAAATCTTCCCTTATGTCACGTCAACGGATTTGTCAGGCCACCCTCACACAGCAGCAGTGGACTGGTGGGGGAGATGTACCCTTGCCAGAGCTTATAGACCCCTCTCTGGAGTACCAGTAAGTGAAATTCTGCTGCTGGTAATAAACCAGACTTTGTTTCGTGCCCTTGAGAGACACATCTTCTGTTGATCTTCAGAAATAATAAAAAAAATAAATCTACTCCAATTCCTTAGTAAAGCAGAAAAGAGCAAGCCTAAAGAGTCCTAGCAAGGGCCAACAATTTATTTCACGGGTTGTTCATGATACATACGTGAGTTAAAGTCTAGAAAGCCCTCCGAGGACACTGAGACTAGGTATTGCCACTTTTGAGTTCATGGCAGGATTTACAATAATGTTTCTTTGATGCTGAAAGTGAATTTCAATTTAATTGTGTTCAACTCTTGAATTTATGGAGTGAGGTTTTTGCTCAAACACCTGAATAGTCACTGAAATGATTTTTCAAATAGCATTTCTGGGTATGAATGTGTCCTTTCTCCAACCTGTTCCAACATCCTCTTCCCCAGCTGGTTAGGTATGGTAGTTAACCAACACATGGCAAATATTTTGGGAATGTCATAAAATTAGTTACACCAAACCTACGGGCCGAGCAATGTTGCATGATGATAGTTAAAATGTGTATATGTACGTCAGTGATGCTGTTTATTTTTAATCAAACAAAATTACTGAATATTAAAAAAAAGCCCAAACCAAAATGAAAACAACCATCTTTGAACAAGGAGCAGGTTGAAGAATTGTGAAATAGCTGCATGCGAGGAAAAGACAGAGATTAATTATAGGAGTAAATTAGTTTTATATCATTATATGTTACATTCTGGTGTGGAATTATTTATTATTTTTTTTAGTTGAAGAGCACAGAACCAGTGACTCCATCTCACAACAGTGAGAACCATCTCACAACATGGGAGATTCTTTTCTCCGGGTTTACCCTTCCACTGGAAAACACTGGTTTAAGAATAAATGAGGTCTGTGGCAGAGGGACAGTGCAGGAGACATGCTCATGCAAGAAGTTGGTCACAGCCGCACAGAGGAACCAGCAGGGACCCTTCCTTCGGAGCCGTGCCTGTCATCCATAGCCTTGACTGGGAGAAGACATGAATGGGATGTCTCTCCTCTCCCTGGGATCCAGTAGAAACTGGCCAAGGGATGAAGGAGTCATTGGAGGGGGTGGGAATGATAAGGACACGGAAAACCAGAGATGGGCTCCTTGAGGATGTGATCTCCCAAGCCTTGTTTCCTCAAGAAACCAGAAAGACATAAAGAAACTTTAATTTCCTTTGCTCTTTTCCAAATGCCCACCTCCAAATCTTACTGTCCAGCTTGGGCTCACGTGGGCCTCAGAGTCAACACAGCCTGAAGATTCACCTTGGAGTTGATGCACATTTTGTTCAGCAAAAAATTTCATTTTTCAGCTGATCAGTCCTCACTGGGGACCACCAGTTGACGGCCGGTCATGCCACTGCTTGGACACAAGTCACTGCATACAAAACCACCGGAGCATGAGAACATCTGGGACACTCAGCCACCGAGGTTGGACAGTGACAAACCTTCCCAGTGGGACCCATGACATGTTCTGCATGGACTAGCCCAGAGCTCTGTGCAGCAGAGATATGTCCTTGTCCTGTTCTTACCTTTCCTATAGGGACCTGTTAATGACCAAAACTGGGGAGAAAATACCAGGTGCATCTTTGGTTTGAACCAATCCAGCTGTTGTAATGCTCTGGAAGAAACCTGCTCCCGAGAAGGACACATGCCACAAGTCCATCAGTTTGGCCACAGTGAGATGAGGTGGGAGCAGACCCCGTGCTGCTGTCTCTGCAATATATAATCCATCGGTGTTTGCTTCACAGTGATGTCTTCTGGGTTGGAAGTTTTGCTTTGAAAGGCAGTTCTGATGACTCTGATTTGCAATGACAGCAACTTCAGTGGCATTTAAAGAGACTGGAAGGAAGAGATAAATACACTTGAAGATCGCTTAATAAAGCAATGGCAGAAGCATGAAGGCTCTTGTATCAATTGTTCTTCCCCAAAAGGTTCCTAAATACTAAGCCAGGCATGGGAATTTGTCTCACCTTGTTTTAGCATTTAAAATTTGAGCGTCTTGCTCAAACTGGTCCTTCAAAGTTCCTCTGCAGGACCTGAAGAGGACGCCAGCACATCTAGAAGGCAATTCCTCTCCTGGTTTTGGGACGAGGGGATGGAGTTTTGGGACAGGACAAACCACGCTCCCGAGACATCCGTCCTCTTTCTGCTGACTGTGGACAAAGTGCAGAGCATTGCACCAGAAATGGATGTGGATGCCCCATCCCTGGAGAGGTTCAAGACCAGGTTGGACAGGGCTTGGAGCAACCTGGTCTCGTAGGAAGTGTCCCTACCCATGGCAGGGGGCTTGGAACAAGATGATCTTTCAGGTCCCTCCCAACCCAAACCATTTTGTGATTCTGTGTTTCTATGAAATCTAACTTTTAGAGGGCTGAAGTTAGAGCAACCCAGACTAGGCAAAGTCACGTTCAGAGACAAAATGCTTGGATTAGGTGACACTTTGAGTCTCACTTCTTGGGTTGCCAGAGCCTGAGAGCCATGAATGGTATGCTTGGTCTTTGGGCAACTGTCACAAAGGTCTCCTTGCTGCATGTCCCACAGGAAACCCAACCTACCTACCAGAAATGTACCTCCTGCTCTACTCAGGTGATGGCCAGTGCAATGCAGAGGAAAACACGGGGAAGTCAAACAAAAGCAAGAGGATAGCAAGGACTCCTCAAGGAGAAGTGTGAGGAACTCCGTTATCCGCTAGTCAGGCTGATAAAAAGGGGCACGGGGGTTTCTGCAGCACAAATGCTCAGGTTGAATCTCTGAGAGGATAACAAGCTCTGGCATTTTTAGGGCAGAATGAGAGGAAAGAAAAAAAAAAAAAGAAGAAGAAGAAGCTGAAACAGCAGCAAACAATAACTCTTGATCTAAATCTTACAGATCACTGTACGTGCAATGAATCCGACAGGGCAACCGTCCAGGTAAGGACTGCAAAACTGGGCCTGTAGAACAAGAACTTCCTTGACCCCAAAAGTCGTTAATTGTCCTTCTAGCTCCAGCAGAGATTGTGCAGCCTTGACTAGTCACTCCTCAGCTGCTCTAGTATTTCACCTGGAAGAGAGGAAAGAATTCCCGTTCCCCTGAGACATAAAGGGAGACTTAATTCAAAGACCTGAACACTGGGAATAGTGGCGCTGGTCCCTGCGTAAGACAGGTCAGAAAACCCCACTGAGAAATCTCTACAGTAGAGAAAACATGTTCTTCATGAGGAATGGCATTCATCGCGCTTGCAGGTAACTGCTTTTCAAGGTGCCGTGAAGATGCAGCACGTCTGTCGTGCTAGCTATTCATTAATTAACATTCCAGACAGAAAGCTGCTGGTTCCACTTGTGTGAGCAAGTTCCTCTCTGGGTGATGGGCTGCAGCTCGCGGCTCCAGGAGGATTCGGTGGGAGATGGCAGCTGGGCTGGGCTGGCAGGACGCGAGACAGCAAACTCTTATTTCTGGGAGCTGTGGCAGTGTCATGACACACCAGGGACCACCACACACACTGTTCCTTGCACCACGTTTGTCACAGGGAGCGCAACACCATCGCATGGCTCACGTGTGCTTTCGGTGCATAAATACACACCACCGCTTCCATCTCCTTGTCGACAGCTCTTCTATCAGGTCTTGATTAAACAAAGCATTTAAATCTTTATCCCTACCGAAGCACATGCCCATGGGGTAGAATATTTAAAGACTAGCTTTCTGGGCCACTTCAAGGGGCACAAGAGGGCTTCAGATTAATTTTGGACCTAACTCTTTGCTGAATCAGGACCCTGCAAAGGAAAACCATCGAGGTACAAAGTGCACTGGAGGAAGCCATCCCATTCGTTGCATGAGATAAAAGTTAATGTTGTCTTTGCAGTAGCAAATGTGAGCAGAAGGACTTTGCAGGTTCCTCCTAAGCCTTCAAGTCTATCTCGAATTGATTAATAGGGGCTATGGGAAAGGGTGACTTGGCAGTTGGGCCTCACCTGAGAGTCAAAGCCATCTATATTCTCAACTTTAGGAGACATCTCAGTGCTTTCAGTCCTGGGACACATGAACCAGAGCCTGGGTCTCAACGGGTGAGGATATAGGAGCTGCCATCCACTCCCTTGGGGACATCACCACTGGGAAATGAGGATGAGCACTCTCCCACCCACCCCATTACTGGTGTCTGCTGAAGTTTGACCTCTTAAAGAGCCTGAAGATTGCAGAGCTCTGCTGGGGCAAGGCTTTAAATAAGCAGAGACCTTGGTGTAGGTGCTCGCAGCTTCTTCACAGCAACAGGTACAGACAGACCAGTTGGAACTAAGGGAACATCAGTGGGAGAGGCCTGATCATCTCCAGATCTTCCCTTCACTGGGACAAGATGGATCCACCTAATGCCTCTTTGATCAAGTTCTATTTGTTTTTCAGCGTTCAGAAAATATTATTGAAAAATTGGTGGCTTCCCAACCATTTTCCAGTACCTATCTTTTTTTTTTTCTTTTTTTTTTTTTTTTTTTTTTTTTTTACTACAGAAGGGCTTGGTTGTGTCAACAAAAACCTTGCACCGGCGAAGGTCGCTGGACGGGGTAAGCCGTGTGGGCTCTGCGAAGAAAAAAGCCGGGTGAACGTCGGAGCTGACTGCCAGCACTGCAGCAAAGCTTGGTTTCTTTCCAGCCGGGTGTATTTTAACCTGGCGCCGGGCGAGTTGTGAAGCCGAGACTATTTGACAGTGTGAAGGCAGAGTAACAGCCCGGTGGCTGGTAGCCCGGTGGGAAATCCTGTGCCCGGCTCACCTTGGCTCGCTACGTCAGGGAGCTGCAATCGTGACCGGAGGTGATACCTTCATTTTCAGGTGCAACTGCTCTTTCAGCTATTTGCCTTCTGAAATCACTCCTTATTGCTATGTGTGAAAACCTTCACCACTGTGCAAAATTACTGCGTATCAGATGGGAACGGTTTCCCGGCGCTGGTTTTCAATAGAATATTTCACAGCTCTCTGCTTGCCGGGAAACATCCATTTCTGCTCCAGCCTGTGCTGAACCCATGGAAGTCACAGGCTTTCACAGCCTCCTGAGGCAGAGCTCGGGTCCTGTGATCAAAGACGCAGCCACGGGGACATTTAGGTTTGAAGAGCACTGATTCATTGGCCCCAGTACCAGCCACAGTGGGCATTTTTGTCTGACCAGTGTTCGCACTACAGGATGATGCCATTTTCTCCAAGATGCTGCTCGTCTGTACCATCTTCTCACTTCCAAACATCCCAACTCTGCAGTGCCTTCCTCATCTTGCAATGTCGAAGAGTTGTCTTATGGCCACATTGCTTTTATTTCTCTTGCGTGTAGTGGAAATTTTAGTTGAGGTAGGCCTACATAGATTCTGATTTCCAAGATTTATCCATATAAATGCATGTAGACCACAATCTGTAACTCCCAGCATGATACCCACCAGGGTGATATGTTTCTTTGGTGGATTGAAGTAGTGGTAGCACCATGGCTTGTCTTTTCATTAACATGAATACCAAAGGCTTATCATGGGAGGGGTTCAGTCTTTTCGTGCTCACAGAGGACTGAGGGCTTCTTCATCAGTTCTTGAAGTTCTTGAAGAAGGTGGCCTTGTTCTTGGAGAAGGCATCTTGAAGGTGGCATCAGTTCTTGAAGAAGGTGGCCTCGTTCTTGAACTGGGCCACCTGCGGTCTCCCAGGATATTTCAGACTCCATTGCCTAAGTGCCCTCTGGTCCTTTCTTGATGCTTCACACCACGGTTTGCAGTCGAGGCTATCTCCTGAACTGCATATATTTCCAAACCAGGCAGCAAAGTGGCTCACTGTAGCACATTAATCGCACACTTCTCCTTTCGCGATCTCCCTGGGTCTTGCACAGAAATTGCCATACCCAGTTAGACCAGCGGTTCATCAAATCCTGCTTCCTGCCTCCAGCGATGGCCAAAACCTGAGGCTTCAGAGGTTACCTCCATAGCACACCAACCTAACCGCACAGTTCTGGGTGTGTGGGTGGAAAACCTCCTTCCTGGCGGCCGCTGAAGATACACTTATGCATTGAAGCATGAGATTTGATTACCTTTATTACAGGATCTTTGCGTGCAGAGCTATAAATGTTCATGGTCATGCAATTATCCAGTCACAGCAGTTGACTCGGTGACCTTCTTTGGCAGTGGAGTCCATAAATTGGCTATACACAGCGGTAAGATCTCTGATTTGCTCACCTCCATTGAACTTTACCTTCAACGAGTGACATCCAGGACTTATACTGCTAAAGACATGGTAAAGTGGAAAAAGAGTTTTCAGGTCTGTTGTTCCTTTTTTTTTCATTTGAATATCATCAAACTCTTCTTCTGTCTTTACAAAACATCTCTGGCATTTTTGACCATTGTCTTTCCTCAAACAAGAATATACTTGTGCTGCTCTTCAGGCTTTCCAGCACCCTGGAGCAAAGGTATCACCTATGAAATGTCCAATGTATCTTTTGGCTTCTCTGGCTGAAGTTCTCAGGTAGTTCTGGGAAAAGACACGGCTATTATACAAATGTAAGAAGGAAGTTCATTTCAAGAGTTGGCACCACTGGAGACCCAGAAGAAGAGGGCAGATAGAATCATGGAATCATTTAGGTTGGAAAGCACCTTTAGGTCATTGAGTCTAAATGCAAACCCAACACTGCCAAAACCATCACTAACCCATGTCCCTCAGCACCACGTCTACCCAGCTTTTAAATACCTCCAGGGATGGTGACTCCAACAGTTCCCTAGGCAGCCTGCTCCAAGGCTTGACAACCCTTTTGGGGAAGAAATTTTTTCCTAATATCCATCCTAGACCTCTCCTGGTGCAATTTGAGGCCGTTTCCTCTTGTCCTGTCACTTGCTACTTGGGAGAAGAGACCGACCTCCACCTTGCTACACCCTCCTTTCAGATGATGAGTGCACCTGTTTAACTTTCAGAGGAAATTCACAGACAAGAAGAAACTCAGTGATTCAGAGAATAATTTGGCCAGAGGTCCCATTTCACAGTAAAAATATACCAGGTGCCACAAGCAACAGGAGGAACAGCTCTTCAGGGAGAAGGAAGAAAATGTTAGTTTTAAGCAAAACAATGCCACAAAAAAACCCCAAAACATTTAGCATCTCTTCAAGCACATGCTACTGCAGCCTGGAGTGCAAGGAGCCGTAAAAGTGACTGAAGCAAGAGCCTCAAGAGCGGATTGCTCAAGTGAAAGGAAACTGGAATGAAATGCCAGCCACCCCCGTCGGTCCCTCACTCAGCGCTGCTCAGAAATGCCTGATGCTTTCTGACTGGATAGCCAGGGCTGGAGTAATTACTCAGTTGCAGCGTTTTCACTTTTACAGTGAAAAGGAGGCTTCTTTTCTTTGCATGAGTTACAATTTTGCCTCGTATTTTTTGAGCTGACACTGTTGGTGAAGGTCTTTGCTATACGGTCCTTCTGGTTTGCTCCTGGCCTGGTCATAAAGGCCACTGGGTCACTGTCCTGCTCTACCATACTTGAAGCTAAACTCCCTGGGGCTACTTTTATAAATGGGAATTAAACAACCTGGGGTGCAGACAGTCACCCACCATGCTAAATTGTCAGTTTCAGCCCAGGTGAACGAGCGCTGACCCAAACAACCCTGGGAAGCTCAGGAGTTAGCACAGACCAGGGACCATTCCCAGTAGACCATCTGGAGGAACCACCCTGTTTTGGACACTGAGAGACATGTCCAGGCTGTGCCAAAGGACCTCAGGACTAGACAGCTGGCCTGGCCCGGCCCTGTGTTTTTTGACAGCCCAACTGCCCGCTGGTGCCCATTTTTGCTCTCGTAAAATGCATGAGAGCATTTTTAAATTATAATTCTTTTAAGAGATTTCTAAACATCTGAAGAGAGTCTGGTGAGATACTCTTGCCCTATATACAGGACTACGACTGGGTTCATTGCTCACCTCAGCCTTTCTGGGGGGGTTTCTGTGGATTAGCACAGCCATGGCATACCAATGCCTGATCCCTACCTCCGTACTTAGTGCAAGAACCCAAGGTGCTTGGAAAGCCAAGTGACCCAGGCCATCCTGCTTCCCTTCCCTCCTCCACATCTCCCTTATGCTGCTTGTGCTGCTTCCTAAGGACCCATCTGCTGTCTCCTGGCCTTTGCAGCACCATGAGTGGTGGAAGCTGAAGAACTGGGCTCCAACACTACAGACCCCATCCCAACTTGAGACTCCCTACACAAGGGGCGCCCCATGTCCTAGCTGAAAAGCTGTTAACCTATTTCACAGAATCACAGAATCTCCATGGTTGGAAGGGACCTCTGAGATCATCAA
>JAOXJM010000023.1:115678006-115688050 GCA_026413425.1 Tringa solitaria | reverse complement strand
AAAACTGTTCCCCCTCATCCTATGGCTCCCCTCCCTGATCAAGAGTCCCTCCCCATCCCTCCTATAGGCCCACTTTAGGGACTGAAAGGCTGCACTTGACACAATCACCGGCTGAATCGTTGCAGCCGAACCTTTGGCAAATGCAAGACCTGGGATTCAGGCTCTGTGGCTGTGTCTATACAGGTCAGGAACTCTCCTTTGGTCCCAAGGACCAAGTGGCATGGTATAAATGACGTCGTCCATATGATGACATCCATACCCGTAGCTAAGCATCCTTCCTCTCCCAGCAAGACAGCTGTTGGATGGCTGCTGGAGACCAACTCACGCTACCATCAGTTCCCAGGTGTGGTTTGGGAAAGGGCTGCTGGTATAGACACGACGTGTAGCTCCACCAGCAGCACAAGCTGGTGTTGAGGAGCTGAGGGTTCCCGTCCCTGTCCCCTCCTTCCTACCCACATGCAGTAGTGCAGCCACGTGGGGAGCCGGAATGATGAAACCTTCTGGGTTTCAACTAATGTGGATAAATTATGCAGAAAACCCAAGGAATAGAGTCAATCCTGCCCTGCCATGCTTGGGCCATGCTATGGGAGAGAAGGAAAAAAGTGTGGAGGGTGGTTAGCAGGCAGGGAGGGTGGCACATGGAAGGGATCCAGGCCAATTCCAGAGAGATCAGGACTGGCCCTATTTCTAGCCCAGTTTTCTAGGAAAGAAAAGCTTCGCACCATAATGGCCTGTTCTTTGTCTTTAACCACCAACCTTGCCTTCCTCTTGCTAACTTTTAAGCTCATCACCTGGCCTTGATCCAGGCCTGTCCATGTCCATCAACATGCTTGACCTGCTGCTCATAAATGTGGAGGAGCAGAGGGCAGTTGTGGTCAGGGGTGGCAGCTTGGTCTGTTGTAGCTGTGAAATGACTGGGCTTGCATCTGGAGAGGGGCTTGAGAAGACTAGCTGTGGACTGAGGACTCTGGACCTCACGAGAGTTGACTTCAGCTTATTTGGGGATCTGGGAGTTTGCTGTGATGGGAGAAGGTGTCTAAGGCAGCTGGCTGATTTTTTTTTTAAAGAAAACTTATTCAAAGCTTGGGAACAAACCCTGCCTTTGCACATGAAAATTAGGAATTTCAGCACAAAGCCCGCTTGGCTAATTAAGACGCTTCTTAGTGAACTGAGCTGCTAAAAAGGAGCATACAAAAAATGGAAATAAGGAGAGAAAATGAAAGACGAGTGCAAATGCATTTCTTGGGTACTTAGGGATAAAAGCAGAAGGGCTGAAAGACCAGCTGGAACAAAGATTGGCCAGGGATGCTAAGAGTAAAAAAAAAGGGGGGTTGCCAGTATTTTAACAGCATACTTAATTGAAAATGTGGGTTGATTGCTGGAAAAGGGGTTAGCTTAGTGATGGACGGTTATGGAAAAAGTTGAATGCCTTTTTGAGGCGTGTTGAATGGCCTCCATTTCTGTATGTCAGACTTGCTCCAAGCCTCTGCAGGTAATAGCAGTTTTTGGGAAGGTACAGGGTAACCAGGAGTGTGGGAAGAAAAAGGTTAGGAACTATTTAGTGAAATTAAATGTATTTACACCCGTGAGACTGGATGAGATTCATCCAAGTGCTCTGATAGAGCTCACTGATGTGATGGTGAGGCTACTGCCTGTTATGGGCAAAAAACTGTGGTATCTGGCCTGTGTCCACCCATCAGGTGTCTCCAAGTGTTACACACATCTTAAGAAAGGGAAAATAGAGGATGTGGAGAGCTAACAATGTTAGCCTCACCTTCGGCCCTGGAAAGGTCATGGAGCACATCCTCCAGGGAATTATTTTCTGGATATATGAAGAGCAAGAGGAGAGGGACACAGGGACCCCATGTTACAGGACATCATTGTACGGAGACTGGTGTACAAGCTGCTCTGCAGAAACAGATGAGGGACTTCAGGGTGAGAGAGAGCATACAAAGTAGTCTGCTTTTCTTCTTTAGTGGCAATGACTTTAAATTGGAGGCAGGAAGAAAGTTTGCACTTTGTGGGTATGAAGAAACCCCTTAGTACTGAAGTCCTGGTACTAAATCCTTTCCTTCTCTGCCAGAACCCTGAAACAGGGAAGAGGCCATATTTGGTGGGCCATATTTCACCTTGCACTGTGATATGTGACGAACTTTGAGGGTTGAAGGCACCAAGATCAACCCAAAGCAACAGCTGGACAACCATGAGGAAGACAATGAGACCCTGCAGGAACCTGAGCTGCTGGTGGCTGGTTCAAGCTGAGCAAGCCAAGCTAGATGGTTCCCAGTTTCTTCATATCTTTTGCATTAAACAGTCACTGGTGAAGGCACAGAAATGGAGAGAGAAATCCAAAGTTTCCACTCTCCTGGGGACTGCCCTGACCACTGAACCATCACATGCTCCTTCTGGCTTGGTTACTCTCGAACAAGGCTCACCTCGGGGGAGCCTTCCTCCTCCTGGATAACAAAATGGGGAAAAAAAAGGGTAATACAATGGTGAAAAACCCAAAGAAGGGCTTTTCCCAGGCAGTGTGGCTTCCTATCTATAGCCAACCCCTCACCTGAAGCTTCCCCTTTAGCCCAGGGCTGGGACTCAGGCCTGCGGTGTGGCATCTTGGCTGATCCCACCCAGGGCACACAGTGGGACATCTTTCATTTCCTTTTGGAGGTTGTTTTTTTCATGCAGGAGGATTTCCAGGAACACCGCAACACACCATCCTTCGGAGAAGTGCTGGAGGCTGCTGCTCCTCCCCATAGGGCCCCTGGAGCATCCTCCCTCCGCCGTCCTCTCCTCCTACATGACACAGAACCATCTGATAAATAATTCCCTTTTTTTTTGCTGATTGCATCTTGTTACCGAGTTGTCTAGGGAGCATCCTGGCATCCCTGGGAGACCCACTCAGAGCAGACTGGCAGCTAATGAAGATAATTAATTTATAGTCACCTTTCTTAACAAGCTGGCCAAGCTTTCTCATGGGGATCTGAAAGGACTAGTGTCTCCTACCTGCATTGTGTGGGCTTATAAGAGACCCAGGCAGGAAACAACAACTTTGCTAGTTTTTATGCTGTGGCTATGTTTGTGCTAGCAAACCAAATGGCTGAGGAGCATTTCCAGGTGCTGGAGTTCAACTGTTCAATGGTCATCACAGTCCCTGGCATGGTTTAGGCATGGGACAACAAACCACAGGCAAGGTCTGGGAGCTTGCATGGGTCAGGGACCATTCCTAAGATGTAGTTTGGCTGTGGCTGCCCTGTTTTGTGGTTAATAATACGGACTTGGCCAGATTGGTCACTTGGCCTTAGGTCAGAGAAGGGGTCCTGGTTATTGGTGGAGATGTGGTTTTTGGTGTTCCCCTCCAAATGAGTGAACCTACCTCTGGGTGGGAGGTTTGTAACTCGTGAATCAAGAAAACTTTGCAACCTTGGCTTAAAAGTGCAACTCTACTTGTGAACTGAACAGCACTAGGGTCCCTCCTCTGTCCCTGAGACCAACTGGTATGGCCCAAACAGTCTCATATGGTCAAACCCACATACCCTAAAAGAGGTGGCTGCACCCAGATTGTCTATTTGGGACGCTCACTGGCTTACACTTACTCCTGCCAGCTGTTTGGGTCAGTTCTAGTTGGACCAACATCATCTCAGGGACCACACTGACAATCGAGCAGGCAGAGCTAACCCTTGGCAAGCCACGTGTCAAAGCCACCAAAGCTGTGGCTGGAACTGGCAGCACGGGAAGGGGGACAGGGCGCTCTAACAAGCTGCTGTTTCCCCAGGATGAGTTTAACAGCATTAAGAACTTGATCCCTCTGATTTGGTCAGAAGCCTTGCAGCAGGCTTCCAGTTTTAATTCACCTGCAGGACAAGCTTTCATCTAAAAACCCAGTCCCAGCAGCTTCCAGGGTGGCAAAGGACATGCTGAGCATGCCAGGGCGGTCACGTCTGAAAGGCCAGAAAGTCCCTGGCTGTATCGTAGACTGAGCAGCCACAGCATGGGACATCTCACATCTCATTTTCCACCTCATAATCAGAGGATAATTGTTCTAACTACCTTTCTGGGGTGGTAAGGAGCTGACCTTTCCAGATCTCTGTAGAGCACAGTTAACAGTGCTCCTGCTTCCCATTGAGTTGCCTCCTTAGCTACCCAGGCTGCAAGCTAACACGGTTGGGGGAACCTCCCTCTGCCACCCCCCGAGCAATCCCCATCCAAAAGAAATCCCCTCATAGCACATGGCATTTTTGGAGCAGCTCCTTCCTACCCCCATTGTTCCCCGGGGAGGAGAGACAATGATCTAACAATGCAAAGCTCTTGAAACCCCTCCAGAAAGCTGCAATTTATGAGCCGCCTGTTCCAACTGGCAGAGGGAAGTCGTCAGTGGAACAAAAACATTGTGTAAGAACCCCCATCCTCCTCCTCCCCCCTCCTCTGAGGGACAGGCAGCAGTGGGTGTGCTGAGACAGCCCCCAGGGAGAGGAGGTGTCAGGGAAAGGACAGCAGTGAAGCACTGAGCATCTTCCACCAACATCTCAGGGCTGGGGCATCATAGACCTCTCACGGTGGCTAACCCAAGGCATTTTGCAGCACGTTGAGATGCTGGAGGCAATGGCGACCAAGAAGGCTTGGCTGACCCAAGGTTTGGCCTGCAGGACCTCTGCACTGTCCTCCTTTTGCAGGGATGGGGCAAGTCCAGGTCTTGGGTGCTCTGAATGATGGGTGCACAGAGCTGCTCTCTCGGTCCTTCTTCATAAAATAGATTGAGAAGATGAGAGATGAAAGTTTGAAATCAAGAGATCACCCCTGATGTGATCATCGCTTACCTTAAAATCCACATCCAACCATTGCAGCCTCACGTGAATGCGACCATCCAAGGCTCAGAGGTGTCCCCAGGTTGGAGAGGGGAGGGAGGTGCCAGTATTACTCAGCTTTCTAGATTTCCCAGGTAGCATGGAGACCAGTGAGGATTTCTGGGAGCAGTTTGCACATCTTTTGGTGCCACTCCTCCTTTGGGGGACTGCATGGCTCCTCTGGACCTTAGAAGGTTGTAAGCAACACCCAAGTGGTGATTTTTCCCCAGAGTTTTGGGATGCCTCGCTCCCTTGTGCGTATCTCCTCAGACATAGCACTGGGTTGTAAAACGTGCTGCGAGGGAAGCAAATCTGATTCTGGGTTTGGTGTGTAGCCTGCCACCTCCTCCTTACAATCCTTTTTTTTTTTTAACTCCCACCACTTCTTTCTTTCTTGATCTAAAATAAAACCCATTTAGCAGACAGCGTCAGTCTGTGAAAAAAAAAAAGCAACCAAAAAAACCTCCACAAGGTGCTGAGAATACTCCAGCTGGGTGTTTTTTCCACATATATATATAAAAGAGGTTATACTGTGATAGCTGAAATACTGTGTAGCAGAAGCAATGTGAAAATTCAGTCCTTAAATCCTTAAACATGTCATTCCCTGGCTTTCCCGGAGTAAGCGGGACCCTATTGGGGCATTTCTGTGACAACGTCTCTATTGAATTTCATTAAGGGTTATACGGAGGCAATTGTGGGAGACGTCAAAATACAAATCACTCAGTGATTATACGATAGCACTTCGCAGTGCCAGAAGAGAGAGAAATGAGACACTCTCCTAGGAACAATGACCCTTTTCAGCGTTGCTGCATTGGGTCTGCGGCGGAGGAGCAAGGTCTTCTCCATTAGTACGTTGTGGCAGACCGTGCCTGGGAGAGCAGCCAGTTGACTGTAAGTTAAAAAGAGTAAAATTGCTCTGTGCTTCCTCTTAATTGACCCAAAGGAAGTCAGAAATCAAGCTGGGCCAATTCATTTTTTAACAGATTTCTTCATGCTGAAAAATGTATAGAGCTCTGGGTGGACTGAACCATCAGGGTCTGGGTTTAGCTGGATGAATGGCTGAGAATCGCTGATACAGAGAAAGTGGAAAAGTTTCATTAAGGCTATTTCAGGGACAATGTTTGAATGAAAATGAGGTGTTAATGGCTCCAGTTTTAAATTAAGATTTTTAGAACTGTTTTAAGTAAAAGCAAAATGTAATCAATTAAAATGCTAGAGTGATTCCACCATCCAAAGTTTGTGTGTATGTATGTGAGCTTTTTGGGGCAAGAAAAAATAATCTGCAATTTGGTGTTAGCCTGGAGAAATCTATGGTCTCCTAGTCTGGTCATCTAAATTAAAAATGCAGTTCATTATTCACATGGACTAGTCTCAAACTTGCTCTTTAATTTCAATGAGGAACATGTTTCACTGCTATGCGGCTGTGGGCAACCCTTTAATCAATGTCCAGTAGATCCTTGCTGCAGACAGAAGGACAAGCAGCCACTTCCATGATGCTGCTGGTGCTCCAGGTGGAGACACCATGGCCTTGATCCGGTGGTCCACACATGTGGTCTCATTAAAGGGTATTTGCAGGATGGACCGCAGAAGTGTCAACCTTGGTTTCTACCAGGCTTTCTCTGCAGGCATCGTAGGTCATCTAGGAAAGGGAACGTGGGTCTAGGCCACTTGTATGAGGAGAGGAATCAGCACGTGAGGGTACAACTCATCTCATTGCGGACAGCTGAGGCCTGGAGGCTCCTTTCTGGGAATTCTGTGGTGGGACAAGTGACCTGAACTCATTTTTCTAAAGGGCCACCCAACCTTTGGATGGTTCTCTTCTTTGTAAACAAAGTTCAGCAAAAATCAAACACAACTCTATTTATTTTTCTTCCCTAGTTTTTTGGTTTTTTTTTTTTGCTTTACATTTTTGTCCAAATATGTAATAAGTGCTCCCACCTTAATTTCTTCCTGTGTCCTTCAGACTCCAAAGCGGAGTAATTGGTGATGGAGCCGTAGGGGTGTCCCAGTGATGTGTAAGGACAGATAAACCTGATGGAAAACGTTACACACCTGTAAACCTTGAAGACACCAGACTCATGCTTCCCCGATTGCTTTCCAGGCAGAGCTGGAGCCATTGAGCACAATGAGAGACGAGAGGCAGAAATCAATACAGACATAATTTTATAATTAAAAAATTGTGCATTTCAATGAACAGCTGGCAGTTATAACCATCCCACACTCCACCTAATGCAGAAAATACATGTCTGGAACCCAGACGGCTGATATTTCTAATGCCACGTATAATGACCTCCTAAGACTGTGCTTGTATTAACCTCCTGCATTCAGCTACCAGACAAGAGCCCAAAGGCAGGTCCACCTCCAGTTGATCCTAGAGAGAACCTTTTCCAAGGCATTATTTTCACTGAAAAGTCATCATTTTGACTGAAAATGCCTCTGCAAATCAACATGTGGAACATGAATTGATATTTTTTTATTAAAAAAGTAAACAAAGAAGAATTTTAATGATTTTTTTTTCAAGTTGTCCATGCGGAAATAAGGCTATTTCTCTAATAGAAAACTAAATGACACCGTGGCTGGCTGTCTTGTTTAGAGGCCACCTGACAGTCTGGCCACAACTCAATTAAACCTTCACCACTTGGGCAGCACAAGATTAAGCCCCCTGGCATGGAACTGATCAACTTACTGGTATAGATAGAGCTCCCGTGCCCAAAATACCTTTTTCCTTTGCCAAAAGAAATGTTACTCAGTGAGTGGAAGAGGAGGCATCACCGAGGAGTTATGTACTGTGAGACATAGAGGACTGAACTCAGCTCCAGAGTCCCCTGCCAGTCCCCAGCCCGTGTGGCTGTGAACTCTTTTGTGATGTTAATGTGTTCCTTCCCAGGGAGACCTGTGGAGGCAGGCAAATTATTCAGCTTCTCTGCATTGACCTCAGCACTCTGTGGAAACCCCAAGTCTCGAAGCCTCTCTGCACCTTCCCAGGCACGGCAAAGTCTCATCGGCTTCTGGTTCACATCACGTTTGGGAACCAAGACGTGGGTCCACCGTTCACCCTCCTGAGAGAGGCATCCTGCAGGCTCACGTGCACACACACACACACACAACAACTTATGCACACACAGAGCTTACAGACACACAGTCAGGTACAGGCACGTCAACACAGCCACACAGCTTTCAGCTCAACGCTGGCTTGCATCTCCAGGGCTTGGGCTGGTGCTACGTGGACACCATCACTTTCCCTCAGCCACCCAGCTCTCTGCTCGGGCACGTGGCAGAGAGCAGAGCTGGGCTGGGGCGATGGGTTGAAGAGATTGCACCACTCTGACATGGTCAGAAGAGGTGTCAGCACAGGAGAGAGAGCCCAGAGGCACCCATGTTCCCTCTAGACAAGCTGTCTTGGGTAGCGGATGTCCCAAGATGGCCATAACTAGACTTCATGTGTCCCTGCCTTTGCTGGGCTACACCATGGGTGTCTCTGCCCTCCGTGCCACCTACAGGCGGGTGTGCAGCTACGTGCACTGAAAGGCAAGAAAAAATACCATCCAAGCAGGGAGGGAATCCCTTGTGTTTGCTGGAGGTCCAAAGCTCATCGCAGCAATATTTCTCCCTTTAATTCCATAGTCACTCTGCATGTTCCTTACACAAAGGTCCCTTTTCTCCTCTTGAAGTTCCCTTCTCTGATGGATGTGTGTTGCTACAGAGGATCCAGGATTTGCTGGTGCTGCTGTTTGGGACTGAATTCTCTGATATGAGATGTCTCGGGCGTGAGTTACCTCCTTTGTCTTACTGCTTGTGGGGGTAAACACACGGTGTCCTGTGGCCACTGCTGACAACAAGATCAGGAACATGTATTGCTCTGGGTATAACTGTTAGGGCACACAGGTGACTTCTGTCTCTATAAAAATATGTCCATGATATATCCATCATGTATACCACAGGCAAAAATGAGCTAGAGCACACTGGACACAATGCAGCAAGTCAACAAACACATCTTCTCACCACTCCTTGGGGCGGTGTACCCTTCAACCCACGGAGCCTCACCTGCTAGGTGGACTCCTTTCCACCAGAAATCAGCTTCCCACCCAAAGTAACCCAGTGGACTCCATGCTTGGGCTAGCAGAGGCTGAGGATCGATGTCCAAGGAGACATCCAGGGAGGAGAGTGACTCTGAAGAGATGGCTCTAGCCTGTGAGGAGGTAAAGGGGAAGGGAAAAAGGATTTTGCTTTGCTCTGTGGCTGATGTTTGACCTCCTCCTCTGATTTTTGAGTACAAACCACCACACTGGAGCGGGGTCAGTTACTGTTGGGGGAAGAGAAGGAGAAGGGACTTTGTGAAGGAGCAGGCTAATTGCACATGTTGGGTTCAGATGCTCTCCACACTTCCTCCATGCAGGTCCTGTCTTCTCCATGAGCATTTCTGGGCCATCTCAGTGCCCAGCTCTGCTGCTCTACCCTGTCACCGGGACCAGCTGTGGGTTCCCTGTTTGCTTCTGTTCCCTCTGCTCCTCCTTGGCCTTTTTCCACCCAGTGGTCAGGCAGAGAGAGCCCTGGTGGTACCCAGTCCTCTCTCTCTTTCTCCCCCATCCTTCTCTCTCCTTCCCCCCTTCAGCACAGCGAGAACCGGCGAGAGTTGATATTCATCTTGGTGACCCCGATGAGCTTCAGAGGCGTGGAGAGGCTGAAGGAGCTCACAAGGGGGAAGTCGCAGAAGAGGTCGGAGAGCTCGTCCCTCTCCTCCAGCTCATAGGTGGCATCGTTGAGCATCCGCTGGTGCAGGTGGCAGGTCTGTTCGATCTTCAGCTTGTTGATGTCGCTGCGGAGACGCATGAGCTGCCTCGCCAGTTGCTGGTCCTGCAGGCGCATTTCTGCCTGAAACAGAAGATGGAGGGTGGGGAAGGAAGAGACTGTTGGCAAGGGCACAGTGAATTTGATCATCGTGCTGCTTCCTGCTAGAAGTTGCACCAACTCACTGGAAATCATGCACTGGGGGGCATCAAGAAGAGTGTGGTCAGCAGGTGGAGGGAGGTCATCCTCCCACTCTACTCTGCACTGGGGAAGCCCCAGCTGGAGCACTGCGTCCAGTTCTGGGATCCCTGGTTCAAGAAGGACAAGGAACTGCTGGAGAGGGGACAGCAGAGGGATACGAAGATGATGAGGGGCCTGGAGCATCTCTCTGATGAGGAAAGGCTGAGGGACTTGG
>JAOXJM010000023.1:115629341-115658513 GCA_026413425.1 Tringa solitaria | reverse complement strand
CCCCCTTTCTCCTGCCTGAACCATTCCTCCTCTCCCCCACAGATGAGATTTACAGCCCTTTCCTCAAGTCCCAGGTCCCAACAAAGGCCTTACAAACCCCATCACAGGGCTGGGATTTCCAACCCCCCTTCAAATGCCAACCAGATCCCCCCCTCTCCCTCCCCACCAGTCTGGATGCTGTATCCACACAGCACCGAGCTCAGGGGGAGCAGGCGCCCCGCAATTCAGACTCCAAAGAGCCAAGAACAGCATTTTCCCATTTCTGATGCAAATGCAATTTTTAAAATATTTTTTTCTGCTTTGCCAGCACCCTTTTTTTTTTTTTTTAAATCATATTTCAGATATGTATATGCAAACTCAGCCTGGTGTGCTGCAGGCAGTCACCCGACGGCTTGCATCCACCTTTCCTGGGGCTACTGACGATGGAGAAGGACCAGGGAGATGGAAGAGCTGTTGCCCTCCTGCTAAAACCCTCTATCACAGACCTACAGCTGCATTTAAGCTCTTAGCAGCAAAGGGGTGGTTTGACATTTCCTGCAACATCTCATCAAAACAAAACAAAAAAAAAAACCACCCTGGGTCTGTGCCCATGAATCAAACGATGTCAGGGAATGGGCACGGGGGGAGCTTGGAGAAACGTGGTCCTTGGTCTTGGTTTTGGCATGGGGCGAGGAATCCCGGGACTTGGCTCAAGAATGAGGAAGACCAGGGCCCCTTCTTGACAGACAAGTTGGATGCAGACATCCAGATTTGATAGCCAAGAGCATTTAATTGCACAGATGTGGCCAGACTGGGTCACTTGGCCCCAGGACCAGAGACCAGGTCTAGCACGGGTGAGTTTACGAGCAGAGGTGTCGCTACCAAGGCTGGACATCTATCTCATGGCAGTAACAGACCACACGCTGTCACCCGCTCCCTCTTCTCTAAATGTTTATTTTTAATTTAGCTGTGTAATGGATTTCAAATGAGCTGCCATAAGACACCAGTGAAAGGCTGAAGCCAGGTCCCTCTGAAGTCCCTTCATGGGTTTTGAATGTCTTTTTTGGCCTGAATTTATCTCGTTTAAGTTGTCTTCGCTCCCCCCCAAAAAAAACCCCTGTGGTGGGGAGCTGCTCTTCTTCTACCAAAACGTTCCTGGTGGCGAGGATTTAACATCAACCACCTGCCCTGGGCACCTGAAATTAGGTGTAATGAGTCAAAATAAACCTCTGCAACACTAACACTCAGCTCAGATTATTTATTTTTTTTCTCAGATGAAGTGAGGCCTTTGTGTTGCACTCAGAGAAGCAGAAACTATCAGTTCCTGGAGCTACATCCCATAGCATCCCTGGGCACAACACCTTTTCCAGGGGACATCTGAACCCTTGGGAACACTCAGATCCAAGCCTGAGCCCTTGCTGGGCTGTGGTTTTGCAAAGCCCAAGCTGGGAGTTACATCCTGTAGTGGAAATTCCCTCCAGGCTTTCTTGGGAACCCAGATCTCCTGTGCCAATCGAAGCACCACAAATGCTATAAGGTAGATGTGCCCTATAACCAGCTAAATCTCATCTGGACCTTCTGAACTGCATCTGTATCACCAGAAATGGGTAGAAGTTGCCATTCCTCTTCCATAATGGCAGAGGTTCAACACAGCTTGGATTTGAACCATCAGCTTCTTGCCCTGGCTCTTCGGAATTTCTGCTTGCAGGCCTGCTGTCAACAGAGCATGGAGAAGCTGGACCTCCCAGCAGGGGAGTGTGGCCATTCTGTAAGACCACATGCTGGGAGCATCTTCTAGGAACATCAGTGTCTGCTTCTCAGTTGGTCACCAAATAAATGCCTTTCTGCCAAAGCAAAGTCCCTGGGGCTCAACCTGCCCAGGCTTGGATGGGAGAGAAGGCTGTGGTGCTCTCAACCACCACCATTCCATCCTAGCCAGGTGCACCCTTCACTCCCTGCACAGGGACTTGTATCAGGAAAGCCTTCTGACATGGTTGGAGGGCCACCTGGAAGCCAGTCAACCTGTAAATGTGGCAGAAGCACCTACAGAGGGCAGCAGGTCTCCAGCTAATGCTGTCCCTTGGTCACCCCAAGGGAACTGATGCAAGCACAGAAGACCTGCAGAGGGTCGTGGTCACCTGGCTGCTCGCCTCCATGGATCACTGAGGGACCTGAGACTGGCCTTTTGCAGTATTGCTCCATTAGTTAGGCTGGGTCAACTTGTTTAAGAGATGTCTTTTCCCAGCTGGGCTGGCACAAGGTCAAGCAACACAGGGCAAATAGCCCACCCCAAGGACAAGCCGCCTGCATCCACACATTTGGCCCGGCTCTGCTTCTGGATGATGCTGAGCATCTACCCCTCACCCTGCCAAAATGGTGTTCATTCTGGGGATGAGGAACTGCCTTTGCCATGGAAAGGGTTGTCCACCTCTGCCTTCAGGCCCAGCCTGGAGTGTGATGTAGCTTAAGTGACAATTAGTGGGATGTAGCATGAGGAGAAATCAAGTTCTGGAATAACAGAGAGTTCTGGGGCTGTTTCAGCAGAAAACAGATTCAAGCAAGAGGGAAACTGGTTTTTGGACCATATGTCCTGCAGGTAGATGAAGGTAAAGTAGTGATGTAAGGATGCAGGGGAAAGACAGTGGTATGTGAAGTGCTTCCAGAACAAGGTGGGGGTCTGTAAATATTTTACTGCTATTTGGAGTAGTTCTTAACCTTGACCTTCCTTATTCAGCTACCATCCCTGTGAGCCATTAGGTTTCTTTCTCAGTATTTTCAGAGGTTAATATTTTGTTTTCCTATGAATTCCCAAACCAATTGTATTGTTGGTCCATCCATCAACCCCTCCTACCAAATAACCTCTGAACTTTCTGGTGAATTCTAGCTGAGTGTGGTAAAGGAGGAGATGTTTCAAAGATGCAGAAAGGTGGCTGAATGAGGAGACCAAGTCCACTAGAGGAAAAACTTCATAGTGAGCACCCTCAGGGTGTTAAACACCAAAGCATCAACAGGAAATCAGATTTCTTAAATTTCGCCATCACAGAATGTTGTGATGTTTTTTGCATTGTGTGCTGCCTGAAGGTATCAGTGATATTTTCTCCACGGGTTTCTCCCAGGTGAGTCAACAACAAAGACAAAAGCAAAGGGCAGTTGTGCTTCCAGTTCTCCTGAAAAGATGGTGGGAATTTTCAGCCCACCTGTTTTTTTCATCAGCAAAAAGGAATCAGTTTGGGGACTGCAGAACTAGCTTTACAAGTGTGTACATTGAGTTAGTGAATTATTCCTCCCTCCAATTCCAAAAAGTGAAGGGGTTCAAGGCTGGGCTGGATGGGGCTTTGAGCAACTTGGTCTAGTGGGAGGTGTCCCTATCCCTGGCAGGGGGGTTGGAACAGGATGATCTTTAAGGTCCCTTCCAAACCAAACCATTCTATGAAAAGAAAGTTCCCAAGCCCTGAAGAGCTAGAAAACATTTCCAAAGAAATTCAAAACCTTTTCCAAAGGTTGGAAGTGGCTCATTTGTAACGACATTCTTTTGAGAAACTTGCTAATCCAATTCATTGCAGCAACACATAGAAGCAAAAAGCACTTGAAATCTCAGGACTGATATGTAGTTTTTTCCACCTCTCTGCTGGAAAAAGGTCTTGAATTCCACTTTCACCCCAAATATTTGTTGTAAATTATTTTCCAGAACTGCTAGTGAACCCAAAATTCCCCTTACAAATTTACCTGGCTACCCATTAAGGCATCTTCACTAAAAAAAACCATAGCAATGGAGGCATCTTGGGTGGACACCACCTCCTCAATCTTCAGTTAAAAAAAAAACTGTGGCTACGCTTAATTAATTTCCTTGGCTTCCTGAGCCAAAGAAGGGAGTGGCAAGGAAGGCCCACCTCAGATGCCTGCTCTAGTATCATGGGATGAAGAAATGACGAACAGACAACCATCCCTGTCCTTGTTACCCTTCTCAGTGTCAGAGTCAGTTTCTGCTCACTCCCATGACAAGAACTGGGTGAAATTTCCTGGATTTGTACCTGACTGTCAGAAAATACAGTTTCACTTCAACCTTCCATGGCCTGACAAACCAAATCTAGACAATAGCTTCAGCTCAGGGCAAAAAATAAAAGATGAATAATTGTTTTTGGCTTTTTTTTTTAGCCCAACAGTTTGATTTTTCATGTTTATGGATCAAACTGCCCCCTTTTGGGGGCATTAAAATGAAAACAACAAGTAAAACATTGACACTTGTTAGATTCTTCTGCTTTTTCACATGTTCCTGGACCAAGCTGGCCCACTTTTAGAGCATTAAAATGAAAGCAAATGAAATGTTGTTGCTTAATAGATTATTCTGTTTTGCTGCTTTTTCAGCCTAGTGAGTAAACCATAAAATCAAACATTTGTAGTGCTCCCAATAACCACTATTCTAGAGAGATCCATAGTTGGGAGGTTGTCCCCATCCCCCATACAGCCATCAGCTGGAGGCTATTACCTCAGCCAATGACACTACCTGAAACTGCAGGACCAACACCCAATATTCAACTTTCTCTTACATAAATTTGTCATCCCGCATCTCAAAAAAGAGTTGATAAACTCTCACCGTTCAACCGGCCTCAGGCAGGATTCCTCTAGTCCTGTTTGATGAAGCTTTGGCTGACTTGCCTTGATGTGACAGAGGCTACACCCAAAATCCAGAAGGGTCATCAGCTTCTAGACGCACATCAGCTTCCTAGACTTAGATGGGTTGGTGAGTCTGTAACCCTTCTCATGAGGGTGGAAACAAGAACCACAGAATTACAGAATGGTTGGTGTTGGAAGGGACCTCTGGAGATCATCCAGTCCAACTCCCTGCCAAAGCAGGATCACCTAAATCAGGTTGCACAGGAACCTGTCCAGGTGGAGTTTGAATGTCTCCAGAGAAGGAGACTCCACCCCCTCTCTGGGCAGCCTGTTCCAGGGCTCTGCTACCCTCACAGGAGCATTGAGATGGAATTTCCTGTGTTTCACCTTGTGCTTGTTGTCCCTTGTCCTATCATGAGGGACAGCTGAGAAAAGCCTGACCCCATCTTCTTGCCACCTGCCCTTTAGCTACTGCTCAGCATTGATGAGATTCCCTCTCAGCCTTCTCTTCTCCTGGCTAAACAGCCCCAGGTGTCTCAGCTTTTCCTCAGCAGAGAGGCGCTCTGTTCCTTTGGTCATCTTTGTAGCCCAAAATGATGGAGCTTCACAGAATTGCATAGTTGGAAAGAAAGCTGTGTCCAAAGACCCTTGAGAATATCAGGCAGTGAAACATCCCACCCTAGTGAGATCTGAGCTGACCCCTTCCCACAACAGCTCCAGGTGGGCGCTGGGAGCTCAGCCCAGGCAAAGCTGTTTGCAATACAGCTGGTAGCTAATTGCACAAATTAGAGGGAAGGCAGATCTTACATGATCTTACATACGAGCGATGAAGAGATATCAAGATGTGCTGTCAGCTGTCTCCTGTACCTCTCTTCCCCCTGTGCCCTAGATGGCATCAGCTGCCTTGCACTTGTTGCTGAAAGGCAGCCAGCTCTGCGGAGGAACACGACCCCTCTCTTGAGATGAGATTTTAAGCAGAAACAGAACCTCAAATGGAAAGTGAGTGAGATCACAGCACCGTAACCTAGATGATTGCAAAAGGGGAAACTGTTCAGACTAGAACCTCACTGGAGATAAACTCTCCCAAAGGTTAAGCGCATGCAATAAATATCTCCCCACCCCTGCTATTGGCCCAGACTGCTCTCAGCTGTGAAAGAGCCAATCTAGAAAGCTCCAGGACCCGTATTTCCCCTCCCATTTGCAGACCAGTTTTACACCCCGTGGCTGTAGGGGATGACTTTCAACTCACACTAGCCTGAATGAGAGTGATTCGGGGCACCGTTTGTAGTGGGACGGTACTTTTTATAGCCTGCCGAGCCCTTGCGGGTAACGGTTCTTCTAAGGTAGACACTGTTCCAACAGCAGAGCTAAATGAGCAGTGTGGTTATAGGACTAGCCTTTAATTGCTATAAGCGTAACAAACTAGTTTGATTTGTCATTCAGCTGTTGTCGACAGGAAACCACTAACAGCAGTCAACCGACAGCGCCAAGAAGAATTCGGGTTTTTCTTTCTACGTGCTCTAAGGATTAAAACTTATCAAGGCGAGCTTATGTTGTCCAGTACGCACCCGGCAAGGGATTTTTTAACTCTGGTAGACAACTAGAATCGAGCAGGATATGATTTAATCCGAACATAGGACTCGTCAGGTAAGCACAAATGATTTTCTAGCGATTTTGCTTCACTCTTGATGCTTCTTTATCGTTTGGCGCTCCATTGGGTGCATCCCCTTAAAGTGTTTAAAGATTTGGCCCATCTACAGGCAGGTGATAATTAAGCCCTTAAAGATTGGGAGTGGGATGCTCAATGGGCCATATTGCTGCCATGGATCAGGGCAGGGTGCCTTTCTCTTTTCTTCTGGTAGGGTCTCAGGGCTGAACTCGGGGTGGGACTGATGCTCCCAGTCAGACGCTGACCCAGCAAGTTGTCTCTTGGGCACGGATCAAATAAAGGTAGATGGAAGCCCTTTAAACAGCAAGGGGGGAATGAGTTTCTTCCAGCTGAATTCCCTGGAGAGGAGAGAGAGGGGAGACAGTGGAATCAGGGACCCAATTCTGAATTTAAGGGGAGAGGGAAGTTTGGATGCTCAGGATCCATCTCAGCAGCCTTTGCTGCGTTGAACCTCTGGGTGCTGGGTATGGTGCAGAGAGTTGAGGCTTTAATTCCCCTTCTGCAAAGAGGCACATCTGGGGCTGAGGACTTTTGCTTTCTTTTGCCCCACACAGGGGTTGGGTGCTCTCCTTGGAGGTAATATTTTGTTTTCACCAGCTCTTCCATCCAAGCTGGTTAAACCAGTGGCAGGTTAACATTGGTTGTGGACCAGGTTGAGCAACCTGTTCTAATGGAAGGTGTCCCTGCCTGTGGTGGGGAGGGTTGGAACTAGATGATCTTTAAGGTTCCTTCCAACCCAAACCATTCTATGATTCTATGAAAGCTTCTGGCAGATTGGAGATCTCCAAGAGAGTTATGGGAAGCATGGACTTATTGCTTCTCCCCCTGGTCAGGGGAGAAAAACTCATGCAGAGTCTATACTAGGTCCATAACTTTCATTTTTGATTAAAATTCAGGCCAGACTCAAAATTCCACAGCGCTGTAAGTTGGAGCCTGGATATCTCAGAAGCCACCTTGCTTGCTGTGTCACTTCTGGGAGGGAAGGGCAGTTGCAGTGCTGTGGGGTATTTGCATCTCAAACCTCCTCAGGTGTATATTTAAGGCTTTGTGGCCAGTGATGCCTGGCAAGGCAATGCTCTTCAAGGTGCTTCAACTACCCCACTTGGGAAATGGGGGCATTTCTTGCCTTTCTTGCAGGGCTTTTGTGATATTTAATTCATTATTGGTCTTTAAAAGTGGAAAATCAGGACAAGGTGTGTATGCTGTCAGCAGCGAGGGTTGCTGCTGCATTCAGAGCACACATGTGGTCCCTGCTCTGGTACATGCTGGAGAAGAGACGGCAGGTGGAAACACAGAAGAAAAAAGGACAGCTGCAGGGCAGCAAAGGCACCCTCATTAATATGCTCCACTAGTCATTCTGTCAAGGTTTAAGTCATTTTTATCAGAAGATTTGAAGGCTGCAGAGCTTATGGTTTCTTAGCTGCATTTTGTTTGTCCTCCCAGACCTCCTGCAGCATTATCAGTGTGCTGATGCACAAAAAGCTGTGGGGAAAAAAAAAGAAACCAACCAACTTCTGACCCATTCTTGGTTTGTTCTGCCAAAATAGGGCTATCACTGCACCTTGAGGGTAAGGGCTAAAAAGCTGATGGCTGAATTTTCTGATGGAGGAGAAAAAGACTCAAGACATATTTAAGTTAAAATTTTGCAAAGGTGCTACTGATTTTTCTTTATCTGCTTTTCTAATGACTTTCTATGTTCTGCTTAATCAGTATGGGGTGCTCTGGCGTGTATTTACAGCCTGGCCTCTCAGCTGAGATGGTCTCAGCTCACCAATCCCTCTTAAATAAGCCCATGATATCCCAGGATGAGCATCCTGGGCTTCTCCACAGTCTGGGCTATGTGTCCATTTTGGTATCGGCTCCTTCATTTCTGATTCGTGACTTCCCTCTTGACTGACCTTTCAGCCTTTAATCCTCTGTGGTACCTTTATGGCCTCATCAGAATCCAAAAACTTCTTGAGGCCATATTTAGGTGCAGACAAGGCTTTTTGTCATCTCGGTCAGGTGTGGAAACAGGTCACCGTGGATTTCACAGGGGTCACGGCACTATAGGAGCACTTGGGCACGCTACTACTTCATCATGATTTGTCTACCTTCCTTCCCCTCAATCTTTCCATTCTCTCTATGTTAAAAAGGGAGTTTCCTCGCTCTTCTTCCATGGTTGACAAGACTCGGGGGGCAACCAAGCGTTGACTCCATGTGGGTGAGCTCTCCTCTAGTCAGTCGTTTCCTCCAGGCCCACGGGGTTCAACCATGGGCAAAAATTTTGCAAGATACCAGGGGCTAAATCCTGCCAGAGCCCTCGGCAGGCTCAAAGTTTCCATCCACAACTTCATTTTATGTAGTGCAAGTCAGCTTTCTTGTTAGGCTGGCACCACATTGCAAGATTAGAAGAAGATGAGGGGGTAAAGAAGGACACAATTCCTCCTTGACAGAGGTCTTGGCCACAGATTGCAGCCTCGGGGTCCTGATATTTGTTGGGGAAGAGGTGGCTGCATCAGTGCGAAACTCAAAAGAAGTTTGATTTTCACTGTATGAAGCAGGATATATAGGGTCATGGTTATTGCTTAAAATAAATGCTAAAATGCAACATATGCAATATGAACATAAACCAGACCTCCAGTATTTCATGATGGACAAGACATGTACTTCTCATGGGTCAGCCTCTTTTCCATATCAGGGTTAAGTCCATGTGAATTAATTTCACTGCCCAGCCAAAAAAATGCCCTCTCCCCTCCTCCCCACCCAAAAAAAAAACCAAACTCAAAACGTGACAGCTCCTTGTGTTGAAATAAAAAATAGGCTTCCAATTATAATTTTTTCCAAGAAAATGTTGCAACTGAGGCGGGGAACAATGTTTCTGCGGTTTTATGGAGCAATTTTGCCTTTGTCAATGTTGGTCAGTTTTAATTCGGAAAACATTGTGGGCTTGCCTATTCAAACTTCCAAACCCAATTATAAATGCCCAAAGGAGAGGGACACGGTTGAGCAAAGGTGCGGAAAGTGTGATCAATGAGGAATTTTTACAAGAAGGAATGTTGCTTCATTTGCTGGAGACACTGTGAAAGAGGAGGGAATACACTTCAGGTCTACTACGGGCAGGACAAGGAGTTATAGGTTTTCCAGTGGAGGAAATTAGTGTTAATCATTAGGAAGTGATTTTAAGGGAACAATAATTGGAGGCCTGGGAGAGACTGATGGGGAGCAGTGGGAATTGCCATCGCTGAAAGCTTTAGGTGGTGTCTCAGACGCAGTGTAAGTCCACCAGATTAATGAACTTCTAGGGAGCAGTCCTACATTTCTGCTGTCCTGCAAAATACATGTGGCTGCTGCAGTGAAACGTCCTTTTCAAAGTCTCTCTCCTGCACTTCCCGCTCTTTATTTATTTACATATTTATGAAATTATTCTCCAAATTTGACCAAATCTCACAGATAATTTCTGCTTTTCTGGAAACTATGAAATGTGTTATTGATGAAAAAACAGTGTGCAGGGCTCCTTGTGTCCTGCATGTCAGGATCACAGGAGATAGAACAGACATAAAAACCACTTGGTTTACAAATGAATCCTTGCTCCTTTGAGAAGAGTGAAAAATTATTCAGTTGTCCGGGTTGTCTGGTCTGCCTTACCAATGGTTGAATATATGATACTTTTGGTGGATGAAGTGTGGTTGAAAAAACATTTTGTGCTCTCTGCTGAAGGGTACATACGGCCAAGAGGCAAAAGAATTGGCTGGCCCAAGTCCCCAGGGTTCCAGCTTACTATGTTATGGTGTATCCTCATATGCAGGAGGTGACAACCTCCCCTATTTTCAGACCACTGTGCTTCCTCAGGTTATGGTGGCTAGTGGTGAAGGACCATTAGGTCACACAAGGTGTCCTCCTAAGAAGGTACCCCTCTTCTCCATGAAACCCTGGAGTGGGAAAGAAAGACCTTGACAAAACGCTATGGTCAGTGAAGCTGTTGGGCTTCTTTCAGTCCAGACAGTTGCCTGCCCAGCGCTCGAGCCATGATGGTATCCACGTTTATCTGAATAGCTGCCGACAGCAAATGTCTTGGAACCATGAACATTTGGGGCAGAACACCTCAAAATATGTGCATGGGAGGGTGATGCTTGAGAAATTGGCTTTGAATAGAGGATAAATTTGATTTATGGAAAAATCAAGGCATCACCTGTGATACTTGAGGGAAGGAGGGAGAACGAAGGTCATACTAAGCAAATGGAGAAAACAATATAAAAAGTTTATGTAGTTTTATGTCTACTTTTATCTCAAGAGTTTTTGTTGGCTGTCTCTTGCGTATTTGGCCTTCACCATTTTAGAAGCACAGGAAGAAGAACTGCAGCTGCTCGAGACATTTATGTAGCAAACTTGCATGGGAGATTATTCTTTTTCCAGTGAAAGATGCCAATATGCAGGGTGTTTTAGTGACAGAACCTTTTCAAGAGTGGCGATTTCCCGTGGAATACTTTTTTTCCTGGAAATTTTGGTGGAAAAGTGGGGAAAAAAAGGTCTGTGTAGAAGTTGCTGGGTGGGCTGCCAATGAATAACTGATGTGCGCAGAAGGGGATTGAGACCGTGGGACTCTTTGCAAGAGAGACAGTAGCCAGGTGGGAAGAAATCCTGGTTGTTTAAACCAGGCATCAACTTTTCCTGCTGATACTAGTGACAGTATGGACGCTGGGGGGAAAAAATATGAGGAAATAAGATTTCTTCTGGCTCTGATGCAACAGAATTAGACCAGAGAAAAAAAAAAAAAAGAGGTAACCTGAGAGTGGATCAGCCCCATCACTTCTGTGCTATAAATAATAACTTCTCCAACAGTCCTGGCTGCAAAGTTTGGCTTTGTTCTGATGCATCTCTATCTTCTTCAAGCACCATAGAGGAACTTGAATAGTCTTTAATTGTGAAAGACAAGTTCATGTTCTAATTTTGAATAAGGGATTAAAACTAACATTGGTTGGTTTTTTTTCTTTACTTCACCAAAAGGAAAAGGATATTGAGGCAGGTTCTCGGCTACTGCAGGTAACCAAAAATAGGGGTGGTGTGAGCAGTGTAGAGGAAGCCAGGCAGGGAGGGTTGGTGTGAGTAGGAGAGACAAATCACCACCTGTCATGTCCAGCATGGGCAGGGTCTCGGGAGCAAGGACCACACGCTCCTCCAGCAAGGTTTTGTGAGGGCTGACCCTGCCTTGGGGCAGAGGGCTGTGCTGGGTGCTTCTCCATTGGTTATTTTCAGTAAGGAATTTTACTGATTCCAGACAGTGGAAATTCGCACTTCCATGAGATCACCAGAATGGTGTCTGTTTTAAAATGTTTGTATTTCTCCTCATTAGTTCTCGCACTTATATGTGAGAAGAAGAGAACGGAAAAAAAGTCTCTTTCTCCCTCTAAAATGGCTTTCCCTAAGTGGGGCCAGATGAAGTCTCTTTTTCTTCCCAATCCCTCAAGATAGCTCTCCGATTCACATGGGATTCAGCAGTAAATAACAATGGTGAAACAAGAGGGAGCCCATCAACACCCTGTGCTCGGGTGGTCTGGTACCTGGGGCTACACGAGGGACCTGTGTCTGTGTGTCATCCCAAACACAATGATGTGTTTAGGGTAGTAAACCAGGGGGAAAAGGGACAACCTGTCTCTTGGAAAGCAGACAGTCTAGAGGTGGGCAGTGCAACCTCAGCAATCAGGCCAGCACGGGATGGGGGCCTACAAGGGGGTTGGGTGCAGCCACCTAATTCTGAAGGATGAGAGAACGAGGCCTGATATCACCCATTTTACTAGTCAAGACGCTGCCTCGGAGAGCTCCGAAAGTCAAAGTGCTTAAAATGGAGGCTGGTGGGTTGGGTATAGCGCATCAGGCTCTCCGGAAGCAACAGGACGTTGCATTAAATAAGCTTTTAATCTGCTAAAGGAATGGAAACAGGGGGTTTCAGATGGTAAATTCGGCTACTCATTCTTAACAGGGAAGAGAAAAACATGTCCAGACCATGAAAACATTATCTGAAGGAATGAGCTGCCCAGTTTTCACAGTGGTGGTATAGGGAAGCAGCCCTGGGGGCCAGTTGGAAGAGGAGAGGTGCCTTCATCCCTCTTGGTGGTTTTAGGTCAAAGCCAGAGTTACCTCTGCAGCAGACACCTAAACAGAAAGATTTTTGGTTTGGTTTGAACTGGATAAAACGCAGTGGGAGTGGGCATTGCTGCAGGAGGAGGCTATGCAGTGGTCTACCAGTGTAGGTGTATGGCTCTGGGATCAACTTGATGGGCAGTGGGTGATCTGGAGGGAGGCTGCCACATTTTCTGGTCCTTCTCCATGTCCTGTGGAGTGGTAGGTCCTAGGGGCCTTTCTTAGGGGCAAGCCTAGGAGCCCATGGGCATTTATCACGTGGGCTGGACCTTTGGTCTCCACGCACCTCTTGCAGGGGACTGTAAAAGGCAGCCTCGGGATTGCACACTCATGTAGGGGCCTGCAAAGATACTGGAGAATGTCTGGAGACTGATGTATGAAAACAGGGTGGAAACAACTGCCAGACAGATCCTACTCAGCAGGGTGAGATTATGGCTTGCACTTTCAGGATGGGGAAGAGGGGGCAGGTGGAGCCCATCTGGAGTGACCGGGGAGCTGCATACGAGAGACTTTCTCTCTTTTTAGTGCCCTTTTTCACATGCTTTCTCAGTGGTCTCCCTCCAGCTGCTTTCAAAGGACAGCCACTGGGCTGTGGCTTCGTGATTTCAGAGTAAGCAAACTACAGAAGGGCAGTCTCTGCCTGGGCTGCTCGACTCTGGGTCTTGTCTCAATGCCCAGCCTGGAGGAAACAGAGGAGGTACAGGGGTGAAGGGACGTGCCCTAGGTGACATGCCAGGATATCTTAGATACAAAAAAAAAAAACAACCCTGGGATGCATTAAGCAGACCACACTGTATCTAATCCTTTTAGCTTTTACTTCTTGCTTGTGAGCCGCTAGAACCATGGCCATTGTTAGAAGGGTCTTCTCAACAGCCTGGCTGCAGCTGCTGGGTTTCGCTACCATCAGCATCAGGAGCACGTCTTGAACCAGAAGCAGGTTTCTATCTGGAGCCCCCACCCCATGGCCCTGCTTCCCAAAATGACTTGGCAGCCACTAGTTTATTTCTAAGCCTTTGCTGCACCTCCTGGTAGCTCCTCCTTCCTACCTCAGCGGTGGACAAACAAGCAGCTTTCTAAAAAAGCAACTTCCCTTTTCATAGGAATAGGAAGTGAAGCTTGCTTAGAAAAGAGCGGTCAGGTACCTCAGATGTGCTCCCCGTCAAAGGAGGAGTCCCTGCCCCAAAGCTCAAATTGCTCCAGCTAGGCCTGAAGCTGTCCTCACCTTCCCCATGCCCAACCTGTGTCCATCTGTCTCCCATCTCCCCTGCTCTTAGCTGGAGGAGAATTGAAATGCAAACCAGCAAGGGAGAAGTTTGACAAATCTGCAAGGGCTTCCTCATTTCTGTATCTCCTTGGTATGCAAAGGGCAGGCCTGACTCTGCAGCACACCTGGCTGAGGGCTGATGGGGTGGGAGTCTGTCCTGGTTGTCTTCAGAGTCTCCCTGTGCTGGCCTTCTAAGTTAAGAGGCATGGTGTGACCCCCAAGTACTTGTAGACCCCTCTGCACACTCCCCCGCCATGGGATTTTCTTCCTTTGTTAGGAGCTCAGAGCCAAGGCTGATTTCCATGACACACATCTCCTGGGGTTTTACTGGCAAGGGCACTTCAGAGCCCCGTGAACAGTCCTGGGGCATCAGGCACATCCATCCTGGAGCACTTCTACCTCACACAGCATTGTGTCCTCATCCAGCCTTGTCTTGTCCTTGGGTTTTCGGTCTGGTGAAGGTCCTTCGCCTTGACCTCAGCTTAGAGATGCTCCGTGAGGCCTTTCCTCCTGTAAACAACATCACCAGCATGTGAGCGACCTTTGGGTTGAGCCTCGCACTGGGCGGATGTCGGCTTGTGTTTGTCCTTCTCAGGGAGTGCAGCTGAAGTGCAAACTTCATGAGGTCATCCCAGCCCCGAGGTCGCTGAGACTGACAGTCCCTTCCCTCCTGCTGCCCCGTAGCACGTTAAAATGACGCCATGCAACAACCCACAGAGGTTTGCATGGTGGTTTTTATGGGGGGTCAACAGCTTAAACAAACACATTGAAAACACCCCAGAGAAGCCAGCTCTTTATATGCCCTACGGGAAGCCCCAGGAGTCTGTAGAAACAGATCTTGCTTCTTATACAACATTTATCTCCTAGGACAGGGACATTTCAGGCTCCCTGTTGAACATGCTGAGGCAGAATGAGAGAGTCACTTCCTCAGAGTCACCCACAAGTCCCTGTCCAGGTCTTCATTCGTTAGACCACGCTACCTCCTCAGCGCTATGGTTGAGTAGGTTCATAGAGGGTTGGGGCTCACTGGAACAAGATGCATTTCGTCTGAAAAGGTCTCTTTTTTTAATCACAAAAAGGAAAGATCATTCCAAAGCTGGTTTGTTCAGCTGCTTCCTAAAATTTGGTGGTCTGCATAGTGGAAACACAACCCATTCACAGTCATTGTAGCTGGTTTTAATGACAGCTGTTAATAGCCTGTGGGTTTTGCTGGGTTTTGTGTCTGGATTCTCTTTGGGCTTCTCGCCTTCCTCCCTGCTGTTTTCATTGGCCAGGTTGTCTGGGAAGTGCAACTCCCACCCCTCTCCCAGATGACCATTTTTATATGCAAAATAGAGCAAGGAATCCTTGGGGGGAAGAAAAGAGCCGGTTCTGACACAAAGACCTGATTAAAAAAGGAAAGTCCATTAAAAGCGCTCGCAAAACCAGGCTGCTCCCGCGATCCGGGGATATAACATTCAAAGCAGTCGGTCCCATGGATGGTGTGGATGCGGTGGGAGCCCGAGGTCTTTAACACAGAAAGTCTGCGAGGGCCTTCAGCCCCATGGAGCACCTGTCATGGGTCGGACCAGCGGTCCGTGCGTCCTCGGACCGTGTCTCCAGGAGCAGCTGCGTAGGAAGCAGGCAAGTAGGGAACATCCCATCCATGTCCACGTTCCCCTGAGGGTGGGGAGAAGCCCAGAAGGTTTTTCTCTGTCGTCTTTTCCTCTCCCATCTGTCCTTCGTGTGATACCCCCCCTGCCCTGTTTTCTTTCCCCAAGATCTGTGGGGTAGAGAGGTGATGGGGACACTGCCCAGCAACTGCTAAGACGCAGCCCTGAGGGATGGTTTGCAGGGCTGCTGTTCCTTTGATTTGCTGCAAAAGGAGAGAAGAACAAGTAAATGTCATGGCTTGTGGGGAAAAGAAAGGGTTTCTGTGTGGGGAAAGCTGTCTGGAGCCGGGCACAGCTGTGATGAGTAGGGGAAGGGCTCTGTGTCCAGTAACTATTTCTGACATGGCTTTCTCCAAGTGGATGGAGGTGTTCAGGTGGGAAACTGGAGGTCTACGTCTTTCCCTACAGCCTCATCTGAGCCTGGTGGGAGGGAGCATCGTTCCCTCTGAGACCCAGCCCAAGGAGGGGGGTCTCTGACAGGATTAAGTGCCTGAGCACCAACCTGCCACCAGCTTCATTGCTCCTCTTGAGGCATTGCCAACAGTTCCTACAAAATGCTGTCCTTTTGCCTGGAAAAGGCAGCCTCTGGGATACAGAGGCTCTTCCCCTCTGGGGAAGGGCCTTTCCCAGAGCAGAAGCATGGGTGGCCACACATAGAGGGGTGGAGGGACACTCTGTCCATTTCCTCATGTCTCAAGGTCTGTGAGGGCCAGGGCCTCCCCACAATCCTGTAGTCCACCCTGATGTGCCCACAAAGTGCTGTAAAACTGAGCATCATGGATTCTGGCCAAACAACACTGGACTGTGCCCACTTCCATGGGACTTTAAACTTCAGTTAGGGGTGGCCTCCCGAGGAAATTTCTCCCTGCTGTGATCTGACTTGCCCATGGCCCATTCACAAGTCTGGCCCACCTGCATTGGGCAGCAGATAGGTTTGAGTAGAAATTTTGGGTTGAAATTCCAACCACTGTAGAAATTGCCGTTCTGTGATAAAACCTCTCACACCTGAAGAACCCCAGAGATGCTCTGGGTACCCAAAGAGATGTGTCTGCTTCTCCTGGCCCCAACCTCCTCTTTCGCCCTCTCCGATGCATCCCATCTCCCTGTGTGCTGAAGGACCTCAGATCCTGCAGAGCCATCCCCAGCTGATGTCCCACCTGGCCGATGCAACGCCTGGGTTGAGCTCATGAGGAAAGCATGTTTAAGGGAGGTGGGATACACAGTCTGCTCTCCAGCTCTTCCCCTCCCTCTCCTGGGACCCGGAGCCCTGGCTCTGCTCCCTGGCCTGCAGCCTCTTGCAGCTCATCCGAGCATCGGCCAGGTTCCAGCAGGGCGCAATGCTCAATGTAAGCAGCCATTTTTCCTCCAGACAGATGTTTTGATTAGTGAATGACCACTCTGGCAACAGGCGGTTGTTTTCTACTTCTGGAGAGAGCAAGGAGTTTTTATTATTTCTTTTTTTTTTTTTTTACCCTGTCAAGAAACTTTTTGCATCTGTTTAAACTCAGGGTCCTGGAAATCTGTGCACTCCCACCCCCCAGCCTCACACACAGCCTTCTCCCATGGGGTCTCCCAGCTCTTCAGAAAGGCCTGAAACAGCCAGATTCTCTGTTTGGTTCATTTGATTGGGCCAAGTTCACCTGCAAAACATGGCCTAAGAAAGCTGGTAGATTCAGGGCAGACTTAGGTTGCAATGGAAATGGCAGGCTGGTTAGGATTGCAGCAAGGAACCCCAAAATAAGCCTATGGTCTCCAATCTCATTTTTGCAATGCATACCCCTGATGTTAGCTGGAGACCCAGTGATGGATGTATCATAGAATGATAGAATGGTTTGTGTTGGAAGGGACCTTAAAGATCATCAAGTTCCAACCCCCTGCCCTGGGCAGGGACACCTCCCACCAGACCAGGTTGCTCACTGCAGAATGTCTCGCTGCCCTCCCATCTGTAGTGGGGGGTCTTCAGCAAGATTTTGGTCACTGTTCTAGAGGATGGTGACTGTAGCCTCCACCTTCTGCCTCTGAGCAAGACCTTCTGCATGGTCAGTGCTGTTTATAGCTCAGCACACTTGTTTGTAGCGGTGTTCTAACCACCTCCTAGCAACAAAGCCACTAATCATTTTTTTAAAAAGATAAAAAGTACTTGACCAAAACCCAGCAAACGTAGATAACAGTCACAGTAGAAAACACTTTGGTAACAAATCTTCATTCCTATTTAAGTAGCTGATCTCAGCAAGATCTTCAGTAATTCTTGGGGTTTGTGTCTTGCAAAGCAATCTAAGGGTGCCAGGCCAGAAAATGTATTGAAGAGCTATTTCATTGAGGAAAAAGATAATTTAATGCATCTGGGATATTCCTAGAACTGGCGGAATATTTTTTTTTTCTACTGTACTGTTTTTGTTCCTCGATGATGCAAAAACTGCCAATCTGGAATACTTAAATTATTGTATCCAAAATTAATTGATTTCAGCAATTTGTTCTGGAAGGGGGAGGACTTGCAAAGAGAAATTCAGCATTTAAAGCCCTTTATAATTAGATATCTCTGCATTTTCAAAGTAATTTGGGGGGGAAGTTAATGGCATATCCTTTTAAAATGTGTTTTCTTAAAAAAAAAAAGGCATTCTGAAGTTTTAAAATGAGGTGAAGCATCTAATCTTGGTGAACTATGAAAACACTTTGTCGGGCCCGCCGCAGAATCTGAATGGAAAGGGGCCTCATTTTGTGATTTCACTGGGCTTGGGGTTTTTTTTGGAGCTGCCCTCGCAGTGAAACACTATTGGCTTGCTTGGGTCTTAACCTGTTTTTCCATGGCAGTTTCATGGGGGTGAGGCAAATGATGAGCCGAGACTTCTGCTTTTCTGCTAGATTCTGTCTTGTTTTTCCCCCGCACCCGCCCCTGCCATCCCAAGGCCGTTTTTCTGTGTCATCCACATCCCTGTTGCAGAAGACATTGCTGCGTTCACATCAGGAACGACTTTTGAACTCTCTTGCTCTGGTAGTGGAAACCACCCAGCAGCAGAAGACGGTGTGTCCATGGTGCAGGGCTGTTTACCCTAAAGATGAGATGGGCAACTGCTTGCAGCGTGTGTAGCAGCCCAGGAACACCCTTCCTACCCTTTGATCTGCTGCATAAAAGGAGTGAGTGCATCCAGCAGGTCCGATTCAACACTGTCCTGTTTCCTTTAGCCCGCCCTAGACACTCAAAACACACTGAGTGAAGGGGCAAGGCAGTTCTCCAAACCCTGGGGTCAACAAAGACTTGTGTTTACCTCTACTGGTCCCCCTGGAGTTCCAAGTTCAGCTTGATAGGTTGCTCCTGTATGTTCTCCAACCCTCTTTGAAGATGGATGAGTGACAGGACATTTAGTCACATCCTCTCCACTGTGAAGGTGCTGTCCAAACGCCAGAGGAACCACTGCTGAAGCAGGAATTTGTGGTGGGATCTTCAGAAGACCTCCCCTTGGCTCATTGTTGCGGGAACATCTGTACCTGTATCCAGCTGTTCACTAGCCAAAATGTCACCTCAACTGCCCCTCTGAAGGTTGCTAAAATTACCTTCTGTAAAACTGCAATATGGGGCACATTTTTGAGGCCCTATAGAAGCATCCAGTGTTCCTGTGACCTACATATGTGTCTCACATGCGTTATGAGTTGGATGCTACACAGAGCTCACCATCCTTGTGTCTACCGACTTTTTCAGCAAAGTCTTGCTTGATTCTCTCAGGAAGACTTCTGTGTCAAATATTTTTACTCAAAAATTATCAGCAGCTAAACTGGACTATTTTTTGCTAAAACTTTTCAAGCGTACGGAAAAAGATTTGTGTTGCCTTAAATTTTTTTTTTGTTCCATTTTGATTTCTGGTTGCTTGAGAAAGAACTTGTTTTATAAAACTTCTTTTTTTGCATGTGAGTGAAGTTGAGGAAATGAGTTTTCCTGCTCTCAGTTATTAAAAATAAACAAATATTTTTAGATGTGAAAAAACTGTAAATTCACAAAAGGAAATTTTTATGCTTTTCTGAGCTACTGTATTCTCCCCAGTGCTCTTTTTTCACTGGGGGGAAAAAAAAAACAGACCCAACCCAAAACCCATAAAAATGGCTGTGAGTTACTTTTTGCAAAATATTTTTGGGAACCTAATTTTAAAAAAAACATTATTCAGAAGGAGAAACTCTGTGGATCAACGCACGTTCAACTCAACCCCTTTAAAAAAAAAAAAAATTAAAAAATTACTGTTTAAAAAATGAAAACTCCACCAGCTGTGGGCTGGGAGCCCACCAGCAGCTCTCTGTGTCTGACAACATTTGTCTGTGGCGCTATTTGGGGATTTTTTTATAGCACCTGCTGGGAAGAAGGATGGTCGCGTTGGCTGCCAAAGGCTGCAGAGGCCACCTGGGGAGCACAAAAGGTGGATCTGGTAGGGGCTGTGAATACCCAGAGCTGTGCTAACATCCTCTGTGCGTGGGTGGGGGTGAGTGACCTTTGTGGGAGACTTTTTGCCGGTTCCCTTTCCCGCCCGTGCTGGGACATGCTGTTCACTTCTCTGTGCCATTTTTTGGACGGATGAGTCTGACATGCATGCGGGGAGAAAGCTCAGCTTGTGCAAGCACGCAGAGAGGTGCCTCCAGCCTCAGCATGGTGCGGAGAGGGTTGCAATGTCCTCCTGGACACAGAGGCACCGTGGGGAGAAACACAGATCAGAGCGCGGTCCCCAGTCCTCTAAAACCCTGACAGAGGAGTTGGGATGGCCACAAACCCCTGACAGGACTTGCTGAGGTTGTCCTTCCTTCATGACCTTTCTCGCTCTGCCCCACCAGTGTTCTGACTGAGAGCGCCTCAAAACCCCAAACTGTGCATCCACCATCCTGCAGATGGTTCATCGATCCTCTCATAAGATCATCATGGTGACACGACTGTCAGTTGAAGCATTTTGCTGACTTGTGTCATATCTCACGTCCCATCAATCTGTAGAAAAGACAACAATGACTATGTCTGTATCTCCCATTCAGGGACAAAGTGTATCAATGACCCCAAGATGCTCCAGTGAGATACCAAGGACCATAGATAGACGTTCAATGCATAGGTAGATACTATGCCTTTCTTGGTTGGTAATGAGTGACACCTGAAAATTGTTATCATCCAGCTTTGACTTAAAATGATACCTTGCAGTTCCTTGGGTGAAAAGGGAAGTCCATCTACTCTCTCTTACAATCCTGACAGATAACACTCTTCAGAATCAGAAATTCCAGCACAAAGTTGTCTTTCAGCAGTTTGCGAGTGGAAGAGCGGGAAAAGCTCCCTGAGTAAATCACATGCCATCGCATGACAAACAGATCTTCTAATCAAAGCAGACTGTGGTTGCAACCTGGATGGCAGGCTGCCAGATGAGCATAAACTCGCTGCAGGAAATGTTGTGGCCGATTCAGTGGGCGAAACTTCCCCCCCAGCCGTGTTGTCAGTGCCCAGAATGGTGCCGAGACCTGGCTACAGATGGATGGGTCATCTGTAAACTCGGGTCAGAGAAGAGCTGAGAGAAGTTTGGATGCTAAAAAACTTTCGGTTGGGGAGGGGGAAATGTGTATTGGGCTACCCTGAAATATTCCACCAATTCCTTCCACTTCGCTCACTTTATCAGTGAAAAGAAAAATGAGGCAGATGGGAGAAGATATTTCAAAAACATAGCACCTTAAAATATTGGCATGGCTCTGTTAGAAACCTCATTATTGAGTGCCAGTTTTTGAAATATTAGATATGTGCTAGAAAGGAAAAAAATAATGTTGCTTTTACCGGAATATTTTTTTCCTGCAAGTCTAGTTTGCTGGAGGCTTTTTTTGAACACATCTGTTGGAGTCTGACTATCACAACACAGTGCCAGACTGACATTTGGGGGGAACTGAATAACAACATTGGTCCCCAATCCTTCAGTCTGTGATTCTCCACGTTCATTGCAGACCTTGAAGTATTTTGGCAAGAACAGGAGTCAATGTGTCTTTGCTCAGCTATGAGCATTTGGGGGTTGGGTTCTTTGGGGTTTTTTTGGACACATAGCCCACACTTTTCAATCCTTTTTGTTCCAAGCAGGAGCTGGGGCAGACTTTGATGCTGGATGTTGTAGATATCTTATATCCTCCTGGCAACCGCACTTCATAACGCTGGCTTCAACTTTTTCAGGGGGCTGAGCAGGCTGAGTTTGCCATGGTTTTGCTGCCTTGGCTACCCAGACCCAGAATTACGCTAGAATTATTGACAAGAGCTGAAATTACTTTTCTGGGCAGCAAGTTAAACGAGCCCTCAAGCACAAGTGTAGAAAACCTAGTGTGAACCAGTGGTTAGTCCACAGAAAGGGTTTAACTCATTTATGTCTAGTGGTCCTTGAGATGCCCAGAAGGTCTGAGACACACACATGGGGTTGGGAAACATAATCCAGGATGTATGGGAGACCCACACCGTGTGGGACCCCGGAGCACATCAAAAGGTACATTGCATATGGACAACTGAATCAAACCTTAGGCCCATACTTTACAGGCAGGAAGGATGCAAGACTACACCATGTTGGACTCTTCTTGCAGTCCTCTAAAGTGTCCCATCAGGTCCCATGCCTTCGTGGACAAGCCGAGTGTGTGTCGCTGCTGCTTAAGCACAAGGAAGGGTGGGACTGGTACCATGCAGATGGGTGCCATGTCTGTGTGCTGCTCTTGTTGCATGGGAGGGACATGAGTACGGCTAGGTCTTGTTCCAGGGGCTGTATGACGCTCTTGAAGGCCTGGTACATCTGAGCAGTTCAGCACAGGGATATTTCCAGGATCTATACCTTTCTTTGACCCTCCAGCTCCGGAGCAAGTGTGCTCAATGCTGACTGGGGACCTCTGCATTGGATAGGGGACATATCCAAAGCAGTCATTTGTGCTCATTTTCTTCTGGTGACTTACAGTGTCTGTCTGAGCCTCATCTGCAGAGTGTAAAATGCCAGAGTTGTGTGGGAACAGAAACTGTGGGGTTCACAAAGTCCAAGGCAGTCGGAGAACTGTAGACAGAATGACTTTACACGCTTCTCTCCACTATCACATTGCCCTGCATTCTCATCTTCTGCAACTTGTTCTTCATCAATGGGAAGACTGTGCCTGCTCCTTTTCCCAAGAGCAGTCTCATTAAAAAGTCCTTTTTGGTCTTCCTTCCAGGATGGGCTTGCTCTGGAGCAAAAATCAGCTGACGCCCAATGAGAAACATGTTTCTGGAAGCAACCCAAAACCCAAGAGTAAACCTCCTCCCGCCCCACCCAAGGTAAGCCTGCAGCTTTGTGTTCTTTTGGGGTCCACCACAGCTCAGTTAGTGTCTGGAGTGATGAAGGCAATACTTGTGTGTGCCAACAGGAACTCAAGTGCTTCTGTCTCCTAAAATTGGGTCACCAACTGGGTAATATCGTTCAAAGGCAGAAAACAAATATTTATGCCAGGCTTAATATAGAATGAACTGTTCAGTCAACGCTTTCCTGCTCTAGGCTATTTCTCCACCAGAAAGGATGCCATTTTCTCTTTGGGGATAAGTTATGGCCGTGAATTCCCTGAGTGGACTAGTGATGGTGGTGCTCTGAAAGGCTTTGTCATATTGAGTTTGGCACAATTATTTGCATGGGCCGGACTGTAGAGCAGGGTAGGGGACAGGAAGAGAAGGTGCGGAGGTCCCTGCATGGCTTGGAGATGGGTCTTCTGAGCTGGTCCCCATACCTCTTAGACAGGGCTGTTGCCCTCAGCGCTCTGCAGCCCAAACTGATGTTGCTGACTTGCAAACGGCACAAAGATGGGTCAGACTCAGGCTAAGATTCAAAGCTGCAAACTGCAGTGGAAACTTTACCATCAGGGAGGACAAGAGGTTCACCAAAGAGGGTCTACAGCTAATCCATGTTGGGGCGGGCTGAGAATCAGGAACACTGAGCATCGCCTGCTCCCTTTGAATTCAAACGGCCTCTCCTTGCAGATCAGTGAGACACCAGGATTGGATTTAGGAGACCTTAAATGACAGGCGCCTTGTTTAAACCTGGTAAATCACTTTATCTACCTGGCTGTTGCTGTACAGAGGACGTAAAGTTGTTTTCTCTTTTCTTGCCCCTGTCAGCCCTGCATCCAGCAGCTACCACGAGAGAAATTCTAGTTGCAACTGTCATATGAAAACCATCCTGAGGCTTGAGATCTGAGAGGGGGCAGGAATTGCCAATCATTGCTTTTGATGACAGTCGGTGGAGACATTTTTCTCTCCTTTAGTTTCATTTCTGAGTTCTCCCACAGTTATGAAGCCCAGTTTTCATGACAGCAGATGTCAGATCAACCGAGAGGATGTTCTTTTCTTAAATTTCCTTCTCCCCAGCTCACTGGAGAGGGGCTGCTATCAGTGAAAATACAGTATCATCAATCACCATCTGACACTCTTTTTTCTTTTTTTTTTTTTTTTCCACGGGCACAAAGCTCTCCCATGTCAGGGGAAGTCCATATTTATTTCAGCTAAATCAGAAAGGGCAGTGGGTGAGCAGAAGTCCCAGCCCACACTGCTGCTGAGTAGGAGTCAAAGGGTGGTACGGCTGGAAAGCGCTAGATGTTTTTCATTCAGCACCTGTAGTTCACTCCTTTTACAAATGTATAAATAGCCCTGGCAGTGGTCAAACACCCTCTTTAATGACTAGGCATTGTGGCTTGGGCTGACCACAGGACTGGCGTTTGAAGTTGGGTAGAGGCCAACAGAGCCCACCTGGCCATGTCCATAGCAGTAATCTCTCGGCCCACAAATCCAGGTGGTTGCATCCCAGCTGCTGATTAGGAGTGGTCTGTGGTCAAATGACTACTCTCAGGCTCCGCGCCAAACCAAACTAGGGACCACGTTGATGTTATAAAAGTGTGCCTAGAGGAGTTGCAGTACGTTGCTGCTCTTTAATTTGCTAATATAACCACTGTCTCCATTTTTTGAACGTATCCCTGAGCAAAAGATGTTCCGTGAACCTTGGCACAATTACGGCAAAGGATTTTCTACTTCAAATAATATTGCAATTGTCATTTCTCAATGGGACCATTCACGCCTCATCCCCCATTGATCCGAAATCTGGCACCTGTGAAGAAGAGTTAGATAGAGTAGGGTCTAAACGAGTGGGTAGCAGATTTATGCTTTTATTCAGAGGGGAGCCAAGGGTTATTCAAGCTGACTGCCAAGACATCTACGAGCACATCATGGCAAAATGTGCTAAAGTCATCATGACACATATGGAGCCAGGTGCAGGGGCTGCTGATTGACTACAGTGGGCTCCAGATCAGACTCCCACTCATCTGTAAAGCCGAGACCAGGTCTTCCTGCAAACAGAGCAAAGTAATAAATGTCTTTTTTTTTTTTCTTTCTTTCTTTCTATTTCTACCAAAGGGCAGACAATTTATCAACGTCTCTCATCTAAACCAAGCCTCTGTACAAGGTAAGATTCTTAGCTCAATTGCTGTTTTCTTCACCTTCCCGTGCGGTTTGGTGAGGTGGTGGTCTCCCCAACAGCAGGTCTTGAGAACACACCGCCATTTCTGTATCTTTCGCTTTACGTTTCTGTATCTTTCACTTTGCCCGGCGCAGAGTTTATCAGCGTCTTTCAGAAGAGTCAGTTTACACAAGTTACTGTTTGTAGCTGCCAGGTTCCCTTGCTCATCAAAGAAATTAAGGGGGAAAAGCACTCCTTCTTCATTGGCTGAGCAAAGTGAGATCTGAGACATCCACAGCGCGATAACTTGGGGATAACTATCCAGCCGGCGAAAAATTTCAGAGGAAATAGCAGGCATCAGAGAGCCCAGAGAAACTACAAAGAGAATGAGAAGAAATGAAAGAGTCTAAAATAGGGATGTACAGAGCCCCTGCTTGGAGACTGTTTGTTGGCTTCATCCACCTCTGCAATTATCTGTGGGTCGCAGATGGCGTTGGGTAGATGATTGCCTTTCAGCAGGAAGCCTTCTCTTACCTGTATTTCTGTCAAAGTTTTGCAGATAAAGGACAGAGAGAGAGATAGGGAGAATTAGAAGAGGGCACAAAAATAGAGGAAGCCTAGAAGAAAGCAGTCAGCAGCACACAAAAGTTCCTCATGTGGGTGAAAGTGTAGGGTTAGGGGAGACAGGACATGAAGAGAGGAAAAAGTGGGGTGACAAAGTAAATAAGGTGGGTGGAACAGCAGACCTAGGTCTTCTTAGGTCTTATGGGTGATGATGGAGGGGTTTTGCCGTGGGGCAGACAGAGGACCTCCTGAAACATCAAAATGTTCTTCAAACTTGATATTTGTTATGGACATCAAATTGGTGGGAGGACTATCTCTTCAACCATGTGAATCGGACTGCATTTCCGTGGAAGTACTGTTTTTCCAGAAACCGGGCTTTCTTTTGCAAAGTTGTGTTCATGGCACATTTCCAAGTGACCGTGCTGTCCTACCTCCACAACCGAGCAGACATTGCCAGTTTTTCACAGGGTTTTTATCAACCTTCTCGCTCTGGTGAGAAGAGCAACAGAAGCTATCTTCAGGGAGGCGGCTTTTACTTCTGCTTCATGCCAGAAGGCAGAAGTAGAAAGATGCTAAAAAATGCATTAGGTACCATCTTAGCCATTTTCAGCTCTCAAAAATATTTTGGTTTGTTAGGTTCAGTTCCAGTTTTGGAGGAGTATTCACACCAGCAGCCTGGGGAACTTCTTATTTTTCTCTACCAGTGTCCAAGTTTCCAGAAATGATGCTATGTCTGACTTTGTCCTGTGTGGCAAAATAGGCTGACAGGAATCATGCAAGATATTTGAGATATCCGGGTTATTCTCATGAAAGAAGGCAATTCAAGTGAATTGACAGAGAAAGCACAAAATCCAGGCAATTCAATCCTATAAAAAAAAAAAATCAAAGAGCTGAACTATATCCTGTGGGAGCACTTCAAGTTCAATCAGGCAAAATTATTGGCTATTGAAATGTGAAATAATGTAAAACAAAAAACTTCTTTTTTTCTTCTTCTTTTTCCTCTTCATTTTTTTGCATTCTTTGCATTTTGATTTTTTTTTTCTGATCTCAGTCTTGTGCAACTTCTTTCACAATTTCAAGCTTTCACACCACTCACACTCTCAGATTTATTCATTGTTAACAAAAGCCTCATTCCTCCTGACATTATTTAGCTTAATGGAAATAACACAAAGGCAGGCAAGGGATATAAACCTCTGGATTTGGCTGCGGTGTTGGTAGCATCGCCAGTCCACTTTCCACTTGGGGTGGGTTCTTCCGTCCTGTGAGTCTCTCATTCATCTTACCCTGGTGCCCTAAGCACTCATGGTGTCTTTAAGGTTGGCTCCATGTCTCTGGAGGGCCAAAACTTACCTTTAATTCTGCACCTCTAAGGCTCCCAGCACAGCAAAGTCTTGGTCCGTGATGGTGGTTCCCAAGCACAACAGCTCCATCGCTACAGCTGCTGCTATTCGTTGGCATTGGATAGCTAAGACATAGTGTATAGGTAGAATAAACCCTTGCCCTTGCCCTGCCAGCTGCTCACAGCTGGATTTAAGTACCGCTGGTGGAGGGAGCTGGTTGTTTAGGATGTTTGCCCTCAGGCATTATAACAACCTGCAACTGCACAAAAAATTGGTCTCTCTGTGAGGCCGTTTCTTCTGATTGAGGAACTGCAACTTCTTACAGCTCTTTTCACTTGCTTTTGGCTAACCATGGTAGGAACAGGACTGATTTTTCAGGGGTGGGAGCAAAGCAGCTCTGGAAATTTAGGTATTTTGAGGCATCTGGAGATTACTATCAAAGCCCTCAGTCTTTTTTACTGTTGTTCCCTAAATACATATTTGAGTTAGAAAGGAACGCTGTCAGAAACGACCTGCTGAGCTTAACTGGAAACAGAAGGGGTTGTTTCTACCAAAAAGGACGACTTTTCAATGAGAAAATAAAACTTCTCATCCGAAAATGAGCATTTCCAATCAAAAGCAAGAGGGGGAAGGAAGGTGAGCACGAGTTGCCCAAAATATTCAGATTTCCTAATAAAATGTTCTGAGCTTGGGTCTGATACGATTTTAAGAGGACAGCAGAAATTATCTGCAAAAAATATCCAGTGTCAAAACACGAGGCAGAATGGTAGTTGGCAGAAAACACCCTCACAGTGCAAGCCTGGATGTCCCAGGAGACATGTCTCAGGCTGTCACACTTGGGCTTGCCGGAGACACACCAGTCCCAGCCCATGGTCTTCTGCATTTCCACCGATGGGTTGTAATGGTATTCTTCTTGGTGGAACAAGGATGATGTGCCACCAGCAGCTGCGTGCTTTGAAGGCATGCTTTTCTAGCACACCTTGGTGAGCCAGCCCATGCCATGATGAAACAGAAAGCTGGACCCATTTTCAGCAGCAGGAACTCATAGCTCAGCGCACCCAGCTGGCCAGCACATGTGCTGCAAGTTGTCATTTACTTCACGACCATCCTAGCATGGCTCTAAAACAATTGATGGTCCTCTGGGGGACCCTGGCGCGGTCTCAGCCTGGCTCCGTAGCCGTGGGATGGTTGCAAAGACCTTCCATTCACGATGGGGCAGCGGTGAGAAGACCGTTTGAACCATTTCTATTAAGCCATCAAACTGGCACTCAGCCTATGCAAACCGAGCTGGTATCTGACTTTCCTGACAGCAGCTCTGAGCCAAGACGCATTTGGCTGGCAATCAAAGTCTCCAGGCTGGTAGCATTATCTGTAAGGCAGCCCCGACGGCTTCTCTGCGCCGGGGGCTGGAGAGTCACTTATGACCTAACTTGATCAAATAGGCCAAGAAAGTATTATCCAGGCTGCTTCTTGGTGGGGTGACAGACTCTGAGATGGGAAGAGTCACTTTCATCATGAGATGGCAGGTCCCGCTGGCTGGAGCAGAGAGAGCTTTCCTTCTGTCTCACTTAAGTGTGCAGTGTTTCTCAACACGTGTGTTGAGAAGGGGATAAGAGGTGATTGTAATATTTTTTTCAGCATATAAAACCTTTTTGTCCCTGCTATGTTTGCTCTTTTTTCTTCTTCACTCACTTCAAGATCAAAAATACATTTCTCATTTTCTTTTCCGGAACACACAGCCGCTCTGTGCTTGAAGACTTTCACACATTTGCTTCTATTTTTCAAAGCAAAAAGCGCCACCACTGCATTATTTTACTTGCAAGAGGAGTGGGATGGAGCACGTGGCTGAACGTGTTCTTTGTGGACACCTTGCAGTAGACACATGCCCAGAAGCCTTTCATGTCAGTCAGTGAAGCTGCGTGATGACAACCTTCTCAAGGAGGCAACAGGAGTTTGGGTGCATTGCTGATGCCAAATTGCTTTGAGATGCCTCAAGGGGAAGCCCCCAACCATGAAAGCTATTTTAAGACTTCAAAGCCTTCTCCCTTTTGACCGATCATCCTTTTCCCCATACATAGGAGAGAGCCAGGCTCTGCTGAAACTTCTCATGGATCTTCAAGTTCCTCCTCGCAAGCCTGCAGGGAACTGCTCAGTGCTTTGGTTTACAAAGCTACATTTCCACCCACGCTGACCCTTTTTCCTCCCTCCTCTCCAATAAATCACCAGCAGAGCAGCAGCCAGGCCTCGCACAGACACAAAACCCAAGCTGCCCCAGAGACATGTTATCTTGCAATGACAAAGGGCCAGTCTGGCTCTCTTGCTGGTGGCATTATTTGGAGAGGTCACACAGAGACTGTGGCTTGACAGTCTGTTTTGAAAAGTGCTATTTATAGGCTGTCCATCACTCTCAGTGCATTAATTAGGCTCTGTACAAGCTAAAACATTTCTCCAGCAAATTATCTTTTTCTTCTTTTCTTCTTTTTCTTTTTTTCTTTTTCTTTTTCTTTTTCTTTTTCTTTTTCTTTTTCTTTTT
>JAOXJM010000023.1:115614579-115629034 GCA_026413425.1 Tringa solitaria | reverse complement strand
TCTTTTTTTTTTTTTTATTCTTCTTTTTTATTTACTGTGTTTAGGTTTGTTTTTTTGTGTTTGTGTGCATGTGCTGATCCTCTTTGCAAAGTTCGGTCTACCCTAAAATAGCCGCTCATTTCTGCTTCAGTAGCTGCGAGCCTGCAGAGCACATGTGAACGGTTGCACAACCTCTCCGAGAGCAGCGCCGGCACAACCCGGGCTTGCAAAGGTGGCAATTCAACTCCAACCCCTGGAGATCTGCCCTGGGGAGGGTTGGTGATCTCCCAGCACCTGTACCAGGCAGCAGCTTGGCCACGCACGGCACGGCTCGCGTGCACCAGAGAGTCAAAGTTCATTTTGTTGTGCCAAATGTCAGGCTCGACCAACATGGCTGGAGTAAAAGCAAGTCGGCAGGGTAGGGGATGGGGATGCAGGTTTGCAAGCCAAATGGGAGACACAGAGCACCAGTTCCATGGTCTGGAGCATCTAAGATGCATCTAGGGTCCAGGGAGAGGGAAGGGCATCTTGGAGCATTTACCACCCCCTTGGGAATTTCAGTTGAGCAGAGCAGCCAGGCGCTGGAGAAGTGTTGGTTCACTGGTGCAGAAGTGTGGACTTAAACGTAATGATGCCACATCTGCAAGGAATAGTGCTTAAAAGGGATGGCAAGATACAGGCTGAGTTGGGAGCGTCTGGAGGGAGAGCTGAATCCTAGCAATGGGTTCAAGTAACAGGCACTGAGATGACTTTATACCTTTTTCAATCAAGAAAGCCTCATCTTTCTGAGTCAAATCCCAGGGAAATGTGGCTACAGTAGTTTTCATTTACCGCCGTGTGAAACTCAGGCCAAACACTGACAGGTTATTTATGACACCTTCTTATTCTACACAAACCCTCTTTCTTCTTGTTGACACACTGGTTTTTGTGGGTAGAGGGGTGCTTTAAAAACACCTACACAGGAAACACTTTGGTGAATCGGCGTTAGTCCCCGAGCGTATGTTTTGGTTGGCAGGAAAGCTGGGTTGGTGGAAAGCTTGGCTTTTGGGGGACAGGGGGCTTGACAGCCCCTGTGTGTGTGTGGGGTGAGATCCCATCACACCCCACCCCCCAAGCAGGGAAACAGCTGGATTCCACGGGGCTGTTTCTTCTTTCAGATAACTTTGTTGTGGTCGCACTGTACGATTTTCCTGCCTCAAGTGACCGTGACCTGCAACTGGTCAAGGGGGAGAAACTCCAAGTCCTCTCCAAGTAAGTAACCTGCTGCCAGAGGGGGCTTCAAAGATGAGCATGATCAGGCTGGGAAAGGGGGGACGCTGGGGTCAGACACCAATTTATAGGTCACCAGAGCGGAGCCTGTGTCTTATCTCTACTCCGGAGTGTGACTATGGGTACCCTCTTCTCTCTGCAAGGTGGGGAAGGTGACACTTCCATGGGTTACAAATACTTTTGGGTTGGGTAGTGTCCCTTCCTGGATACCACCGGGACCTTCTTCACTGCCGGTGTGCGTGGGCGCAGAAGCAGCATAAATAACAACAATCACCTAGCTCCTTTTTCGTATTTTGTGCTGATCGTGCTTTTGTAAAGGATGTGGGTTGGGTGTAGTCAGAGGAAAGGACAGAATCAAGCCAGAGAGGTGTGTGGTTTCATTTCACCTTCTTCTCAAACCCACCAGAGAAGAGGTTGATAGCTCATCTGCCCAGTCCATAACAGGGTAGAGGTGGGCCTGGGTGCCCTGGTCATTTGGCCTTGTAGGACTGCTCCATCCTTGACTGCTCTGTGAGGTGGCCTCCAGAGATGACGTTTCTCATTCAGATTCCATGTGCTGGGACCCATGGGGCAGGGGAGACTACAGGGTGAGGGTTGCTGTTGGTCATGGCTGGTGGGAGAAAAAAGCAATGGGGTGTCTGACAGACGAAGGAAGAAGCAGAAAGCTCCGATGTCCCTATGCAAGAGATGCAGTAAACCCACGGTGACCCAGATTTCCCTCTTCTCACCAGGGGTGCATAGCAGAGGTTTGAGTCTGTGGTCACTCTGCACTTCCTCTGCATTCATGGAAAGAGACTGTCACCTCCAGCAGTCCCTGAGAGACCAACAACCTTCAGGCTGGTGGTGGTGGTCCTAGGAAATCAAGAGGGACCTGTAGGGTGGATTAAGGAGCGCTGGCCTATTTACAGTGCTCAAAGCCCCAGAAACCATGCTGTCCCTGCAGCCTTAGCTTGTCATGAAGCCTCTTCCAGGCACTCAATGCTTTCTCTTCTCCTTGCTTTGCAGCGAGGGGGAGTGGTGGCTGGCAAAATCCCTCACCAGCGGGAGGAAAGGCTACATCCCTAGTAACTTCGTCGCGCAAGTAGACAGTTTGGAAGAGGAAAAGTAAGTGCAAAAGCTTATGAAAGGTAAACACTGATGCAGGACTTCCCTTTCTGAAAGAGCTCAGTCCCTCAACAAGTTACAGGAACAGCTTTACCTGATGGTAGGAAGATGTCAGTGCTGGGATGGGTGGCAAGGGGTCTTCCATCATCCCCAACAACGCTGCCCAAAAGTCCAGGAGAAGTTTTAAACACCATGGGAGTGTGAAGAGGGGAGGATGAGGTTGCCATAGGCAAATTAGACAAAGATTCCAGTCCCATTGATTGCACCCATTGTGGAAAACAAGGATCTGGGGGAAAGAATATAAAAATTACATTTGCACTGGTAAATTAGCAGTGCCAGGGACCACACTCTGGCCCTACTGGGCCAGTCCACCCACATGCACAGTGTTAAACTTCCTCAGCCTCCAAGAGGGTGTCCATATGCAAACAGGGACTGGGGATCACTCAGGAAGGGTGCATTGATCCCAGTCTCAGGTGGGCCAGGGACCACGTTAACAATTTGATGGGGCAAACACTGAGTGCCAGCGCCCAGACCCATGGCCAGGCACTGTTTGTTTCATTACCCCAGAGGCAGCCTCCGTGTTTGTGTCCCTGCAAAGAGGATGGCAAGAAAGACTTGAGCCAAAAGAGTTTATTATGCCTATAACACAAGCAGCCGTAGAAATTGTTTCCATGACTTATTCTCCTCTGTGTCATCCAGCTGTAAATGATCAGCCCCGCTTGCCGCCTCCTCTTGGAGGGACGTAACCATCACGGAGTTCAGCAGACATTTAACAGCACACGGAAACGTGGTTGAGACATAAATGCTCTTTGTATCCGAAGGGTGCATTTCAATGGCTATGGGCACGCTATGCTTGGCTTCTAGACCACGTTTCTGCTTGATACACAGCCTGGCTGGGCACTGCTAAGGGCTCACTTGCTCACCAGGTGAGCCGTGGGTCCCTGCGTGCCTCAGGGGCTGTGCTCTGGCCGAGCTTTCTCTCCTCTCCCATACAGAGTTATGCACATACCATCTACTCTCTGCTCTGCCTGAATTGCAAGGCTGTGAAACAAGCCCAAAGTGCCCAAAATCTGGTGTTAATCTACTAAAAATGGTCTATTACCGGCACTTTCCAGTAGATAAAAAACTATTCGCTGATAAAAACAATCCACAGTTTCAGAGTGTAACAGTGAAAAAAAAAATAATTAACTAACTGGAAAGAATTTGTGTTTGGTTTTTTTTTTTAAGAGCTTTTCCTTTTCAAGCAACAATTTTGCCTTCTCTGTCTCCCAGGTGGTATTTTAAAACTCTGAGCAGAAAAGATGCTGAACGGCTGCTATTGTCTTCTGGTAACAAAGTCGGCTCTTTCCTTGTCCGAGAGAGTGAAACCAGCAAAGGTAAGACCCACAGAGCAGGGAATTCTCCTCTTTATCACCACGGCTTGGAAAACCTTTCAGATACGAGCTGCGAAGTTCAGCTGTACCGGTGTTTCTTGGATCTGGCTGGGCAAAATTAGTCTTGCCAGGCTCAGCAGGGCTGCAGAAGAGAAGTGGGGGTTTGCAGGGCAAAGATTTGCTCACGACGCTGTGTAGTTCAGGCTGTGGTAAGGGTGGCTTTTGGCACCATAGTTTGTGGCAGAGATGCAGGAACACAGATAAGCAGAAAAGACTTTCCAAAACAACATGTAGGGGCTTTCTTTTCCTTTTCTCCCCGAGGAAATGTTACTGCTTTTGGCAAATGGAGATTCTTCTATGCAGCCTTGAAGAAGTGTTTCACTTGCCTGTAGCAGAAACTTGCAGAATTTTGTAAAAAGGTCTTTTTATGTAAAATATGTTTCCCAGGGAAAACATATTTCTCCTGGCAGTCTGTAGCAGTGGGAATTGATGCAAACCAGGAATTTCAGAAGGAGAGTGATGAACAGGAAGGGTGAACTTCATCCTCTTTCCTTCCCTATGAACACATCTGGCTTTTGAAGACATGTCCCAATGAAGGTGGAAAGGGCAGAGCATTTTGGTCACTTCTCTTGAGCCGTGGATATAGTTTTTAACCATAATGCTTAACTGTGTAATTGCAATTTCTTTGTTCTGTACTGATAATTTTTAGACAGTCTGGAAGCTAGTTTAAGTTGTCCCATGGGTATTTCATATTGCTTCTTTCCTACTCTTCTCTCCTTGCATCCTCTGGACCAGCAGGTGTGTTTACAGCATGGAGGAATTGATGCTCATGGTCGTTCCATGGTTCTGCTCTGAACCAGCTCCATATGGCAGTTCAGGACAGTACTTCTATCTTTCTGTGCTTTGGTTCCTTTCCTGGGAAATGGGTACAGGACTGTGCCACATAGGAAAAGGATGTTTGCATCTTCCTAATATATCAGTAGAGACTTGGAACAGCCATCTGAAGTAACAGGAGACCTTTTTTTTCCTTGACTTGCTTCCCAAATGCTTCTACAAGGCCCGGTTCAAACAGATGGAGTGGGAACAGATAAGCTGGATCCTCCATTTTGCATCCAGTTCTTTCCTACAGTAGCTTCTCCTTCTTCCTTTCTTGTCTCTGTTTTCCCCATGCACATGGCAGGTCTCCAAGGCAGTATCTGTCCCTTCCTCCATGGCTACATCATTACCAGTAAATTCAATAGTGCCAGAATCTGGATGCAGCAGCTGGGTCATTCTCACAGTCTCTGCACAGGCTCTGTCCTGGCACCAACCAGGCACCATTCCCAATACTCAATTTGAGAGGAGTCACCCCATCTTGGAGGCTGAGAGAGCTTCATGGTGTGGATGTGACCCCAGGGATAGAAAGTAGGCTCTGGCACGGTCTGCGCCCTGGCTGTGTTGCAGATCTGACCATTTCATACACCTCCAACAGCAGGATCTGACAAATAGAGTCAAACTGGAGCACTGGTCTTGAACTGGTGTGACATCTAGTGTGCTCAACAGGGCAACAAGATGCTCATCTTCCTGTAGCCCTCTCCCTCAGCTATCAGCAGTGCTCTGTTAGAATTGTAGCAGCTTACTTCTCCCCTTGCCCCATGCCTGGGCTCACCTCCACACATCCCTGCTGAGCTGATGTCAAGCAGAAGGGCTGCCTTCCATCTGGATTGGCAGTTTTCGGATTTTTTTAGGGAACAGTCAGGTCAGAAAACGTTGAAGAAACTTGTTTCTAAGCATTTTCCTTCACAAGTAACTTGTTCTGCCTGTATATTGGTTTCTCCACTGCCTTTGTGGTGCCTTTGAAATGATCCAGCTTGGACTAGTCACCACATGCTGATCTTACGTTTGGGTGCCATGGGTGGGATCAGACCTTTCCCTGCACTTTCTCGGGACAATTGCCCTCTACTTCTGCAAGTCGTTAGCTGCAAACACGGGATGAAATAGTTCCTTGCAATTTTCTGGAGTGTCGGTGGGTCTAGGTCACACAGGGCTTGGACAGAGGTGGTGAAATCCTGAGGTTCAAGGAGAAATAACCAGGCTAGACCTGATATTTAATCCCCTGTCTCTGCTGCCTAGAAGCAGACTTAGCTGGAGGTGTGTGATATTCTGCATCAGCAGATGTGGCGTGTTCCGCTCCATGGAGGTACCATGTTAGTCCCAAGTGGTCAGAGATCAGCTTCTGCTCTCAGATCTTGAGTCTCAGCTGTGCTTTTTTCTGATATTTAGAGTTCTCTCTTGAAATATGGCTGTTATTCTTTCAAACACCTCATGCTCTGAATCATCCTATGGGATAAACTTCTATCTGAGCACCCTGTATTTTGGACTTCCTGTGTGGCCATGGTGACACCATGTGATCTACTTAACCACAGCTTTCTCCTCTCTAAAAAGAAGCAGAAAAGAGAAAGCCCCCCATCTCTAAACATGCCATGAAGCTGAGTTCACCAATGTAAAACACCCTGTGACCCACCACGAGATGTCCAGAGCAATGCTATGGAATTAACCCTGCCCTCCAAACCCCACAGGTTCTTCCTGTTTTCCTCTTCCATGACATATATTTTCATTTATTTTGCACATTGTCAACAACATCACTATGACGGTGGTGAGACACTGGAAGAGGCTGCCCAGAAAAGCTGTGGATACCCCATCTCTGGAGACGTTCAAGGCCAGGCTGGATGGGACTTTGAGCAGCCTGGTCTAGTGGGAGGTGTCCCTGGCCATGGAGGGGGCTGGGAATGAGATGATCTTTAAGGTCTCTTCCAACTATAACCGTCCTTTGATTCTATGATTTGGCCTTCAGGGCCAAGCACTGAGTCAAGCCAAGGGCAGTATCCCCATAAACTGCATGCACTGGAGGGTGGTTGTCTCATATCGGGTTGTCTCAACCATAGCAGGATGCATTCTGCACCCTGCCTAAGAGCAGGGCCTATTCACAGCCCACCCTAAGCAGTGTCTCATTTTGCTAATGGTTAAAGATACTGGAGGTCTGCAAACCTGGGGACTTTGCTTTCAGTCCACATCTTGCAGAGGCTGTAAAAGGCCTGTTCAGCATCCCAGGAAGATGGATCCTTGTGGGAAGCAGACCAGCAGTGAAATCATCAGCGGAGAGCTAGCCTTGCTGAAGTTGCTGGAAATAAATAAATCTTCCCCTGAAGTAATCATCGTTCCAAAACCTGCAGGAACACAGTCGCACAGCTGTGCCGAGTCACGATCTCCTGGCTCGCAGCAAGACGGCTGCGTCTCTGCTCCCAGCAGGAGGGACCTCGCAGAACCCAGCTGTTGTTTCCAGCTGAGCTCCTGGGTTTCCCATCGGGAAGGAGTTAAGAGCTTGATGAGACCTGTAGGAACAGGAGACGCCACATGTGGTGGGACTCAATGTGAGATGCAGGCATCAAGATGTAGATGTCACACGTGGCAGTTGCCTGAGCTCCCACTGTAGCGAGTGGGGCTTGATTTGGTCACCAAACCCTGGACATCTTGGAGTCATCTCCAGCTGCTCCACTAGAAGGTGTGGTTTTGTACTGTATTTACCAGGCCCATGTAGATGTCCCAGAGCATCTCAAATGGTAGCAGACACCCATGTTTAGGTGGCTGAATCAGCCCTAGGTATGATATGAAGTTGAATCCCACTCGTTGCATCTTCTCTTGCTCTTTCCCATCCAAAACTTGCCAACCTTTGAATAGAAAGGACCTGAGAGCCCGTGCAGGATGGTTTGGGGATCCCAGACCCAGAAGAGGAGGGTCTGAAATCCAGAGCTGCCCAGGGCAAGATTTAACTGTGTTCACACTGCTCTGAGCTGGTGTTGAGTGCAGGCATGGACCTCTGCGTGTCAGCCCAGGTCTGTGCTGGGATGCAATGTGGGGTTGTAGGACAGGCGAATGTCCCAAGGGAGCAATGGTTGAGGAGCAAGAACTCCTTTTGGCCATCCTGGCCAAATGGGGGGAGATTAGGAGCCCTGCCATCTGTCTGGCTCCACTTAGCAATTTTCATTTGCTGCTGTCACTGGGAGAAGAGAGAATTGAAGCTTTTCTGCCCTACTCCTTTGCCTTTACACTGCAGCTCCCAAGGGGACAGTAACCGGCCATGGTGAATGACAGGGAAAGTTCTACCACGTTCACTCCAGCAGACTAAATTCTGACTTGGGGTGAAATCCAATCATTAGCTCTAATGACAGGACAAACATTAACATTGGTGGGTAGGCAGCTGATAGATTGGCCTGAAGGATGCCCAGAGCCCCTGTCACTGCTGCACGTCACTGGTTTGAAAGATGCAAGAAGGTCTAAAGAGTCAGTAGGGTCTGGAGAGGAGGCCCTGCAGGAGAGCAGGCGTATGGAGGGCAACCACACTAACGAACAGATCAGGTCTCTTCTTCTCTGCTGACTCTCAGCCCCCAGGCACCCTCGTGCACATGTGTTAGTTATTAATTCCTGTGCTTCCTTCTGCAATGCTGTCTGTCGTCAGTGCAGCTGGGTTTGCACCACGTTTGGCTCCTTCCAACAGCAGGCCTTGGGTTGTAAAACGTCCCACACGTACCCGAAGCCACGTCCCAGGCGTGTGAAGCACCCTTTTGGACTTGGGCCATATAAGCCCAACACTGATGGGCTGCAGCCTGGCCTGCACATTCTTTCAATCATGTTGAAATTAAAATAACATCACCACCATCCTCAACAACAATATGAGAAAATACTAATTCTTCTTCTCCTTCTTGCTCTTCCTCTTCTAATTCTAATTCTTCTTCTAATTCTTCTAACGTTTCTAATTCTTCTTATTATTATTACTATTATAATTATTATTATTGTTATTATTAACTTAGGGCCACATAGGTACCACAGAGGAGCCAGTGGAGGTCTGGGGCCAAGCGATAGGGAGCGTGAACGTGGCTGATGATAAACTCCAGTAGGACTTGTGGTGAGCACTGTGGACACAAGCCCTCACAACACCTCTCTGCAACCCGCAGGGACCAAAGATCACTCCCTGGGAAAGACATCCTTAGCTGTGTGGTGACCTTTGGTCACTGAGACATGGATGGCAAAACTGAGCCATTTCTTTGCCCTTCCCTTGAGTTTTTTCTTGCCCCTTTGAAGATGCTTCAGGGATGTCCTCAGATGTTCAGTGACAGGACTGATAGATCCAGTGTGTCTTGTGCCTGACACTCATTGTGAAAGAAAGAGTCTCAGAAGAGCATTCTCTGTTGAGAAGGAGCCCACCACGCTGAGGCTGTGTGCTTCCAGTATTCTCATTTAAACCAGCAAGTCTTCCATGAACATTATAAAGCCATAAAATAATTTTGGTTGGAAAAGAGCTTTAATATCGTCGAGTCCAACCCTTAACCTAGCACTGCCAAGTCCACCACCCTGTCCTTATTTAACTATGCCCTAACTGGGCACTGTCTGGAACAAATAATTTCACCTGGGACTTGCTCTTTAGGAAATGTGTTGATCACTTTCCCACAAAGGGCATCCACACAGGGAGAGTGTCTGTTCAGGTTTGCTACATGGACACATCCTTAGTTGTGCAACAAGGCTGATTGACTTTGTTGCATGGAAAACAAAGCTCTGGGATATTTTGTCCCTTTAGTCTATAGTTAAGGTCTTACTTTCTGATAACTTTACTTTTTTCTCCTGTTTCCCACCTCGTGTTACTGAGGAGCACTGCAGGGAGCACTGATCAAACCCCAGGGGATTTCAGTAGACCCCCAAAGTGGAGAGCGTACAGCCATCCTGCTGTTCTATTATGCTTTTTGATTGATGGTTTCATACATTCTTAGGTGTCCGTACAGGAAATAAAACACTGAGGCAGTTGTTAGCAAATATTCTTCAACATGCCTGAGGTGTTCTAGTGTAAAAAGGCTCTTGTATCTGACTCCCCAGCTCACCGTAGAAGGAGAAACCTAAAATGTGCAGAGGCACTGATTACACAAGGAATCAGAAAGCATTGTGGTTCCCAAGTGAGGAGTTCACAGCTTCATTGGTGGCTGAGTTTGGTGACAACACCCTAACACAGGGTTAAGGAGCTCCTATCCCTCCAGCTTCTGCTTCTGTTCTCACCTTTACTGGCATGAGATGTGCCACCATACCTCAAAGTCTGGTCTCTGCAGAAAATGAGTCCTCCCAAAACGACTGCTAGCACTTAGAAAAACCTTAGACTCTCCCAAATTCTGTTTGTAAAAACTTACAATCACTGCAACCCAGCAAATATGCACAGAGGTGGGTTTCTTTTGTCACTTTTTAAGAATGCAAATGGTTTCCAGCCCTGGTGTAGGGAACTGCTGGTGCTGCGATGGAGAAACACAGTGAGTGTTAGATGTTGGTAAACTCCCCTCACGTGTGGGATTTGGGGTTTCAGACTCACTGTGGAAGGTCTCACTTCTGCTTATGATCCTACATGACAGATTCATGCTTTTTAAATGTATATAGCTCTGCCTTTTCAAGCATTAAAAAACGGGCAGCCTAATACCAGGTGAGGTATTAGACTTTTCACAACCCAGCAGGCTTGTAACAACTTACACTGGAAATGTGATCCAGACAAAAGGGGGAAAAAAAAAAATTCTAAGCTGTATTGAAATTTACACTGACATAGGCTGGAAGTTGCTGCTCTGTAGCAACATCTAGTGATGTTTTTGTGCACAAAACAACCAACCCCATGGTTTAGATTACAAACCCATTGTAAGGAGAGAACAGCAGGTTGAGTGGTAGATCACTGCGTAGCTCCCATGAGGTCAAAAGATACCTGAATCTAGGTGTGAATCTAGATTTGGTTTAGTCACAGTCACAGGTTTATGGCTGATCAAGACAATTCTCCTGACCACCCCCCCCCACTCTTGTACTCCCAGCTGAACCACTGACCTTGGTACAAGGGTTATAGGGGACAACAGGGACACGTGGACCTTGGATAATGCTGAGAAGGGACACATATCTCTCAGTATTATCTCTCCCACTAACTGAAACTCTGGTTGTTCTGGTGGGGTGATAAACCACTTCTTGTCAGTCCTGTGTTTGTTCAAACTGGTGAGGCTGCTCTCATTTGTCTTGTCCAGATGAGGTGGTGGGATAGAGAGAGCTCAGATGGGTGATGTAGGGCTGTGAGAAGACCTTCATGACCTGAGGAGTGTCTGATTGCTCTGGCTGGATATGTGCTACTGATTGTCATATTGCTTCCTTGGGGCTGTTGGCCATGGTATAGGCAGGTCTTACTCAACCAAGCCTTGAAAAGCCCAGTTAAGCTCTGATGAACATTTGACATCTCCACTTGCCTTAGAGAGAGGGAAATCTGTAGCTTTGCAGCCTGGTGGGACTTGGCCTGCAAAGGCATCAGCAAGGGATGGGAGAGGTTTCTGAGGCACAGGCAAGGAAGGGAAGAGGATGTATCTGGTCTGTGGGTCAGGCCCTATTTGTCCTCAAAGCTCCCTCTTCTGCTCGTTCTCCAGGTGCCTATTCCTTGTCTGTGAGAGACAGCGATGCTGCTCATGGGGACATCATCAAACACTACAGGATCCGCTCCTTAGATGGTGGGGGGTATTACATCTCCCCCAGGATGACTTTCTCCAGCCTGCCAGAGCTAATACATCATTACAGCCGTAAGTTGTTTGCCTTCCCTTATGGGTTCATTTCCTGGCAGAAGGTGGGCATGTAGACAGAGGGAGGACAGGCTTACTCCACCATCACTCCATCGTCTCTCATTAGCAAGGTGTGCTTCTCCAAGCAGAACTTGCACACCCATGTCCTATCTTTCATCCTAAGATGAAAGGGCATTGTGAGGGTGATCTCTGCTCACAGCTCTATAACCAGAGAAGGTCCCCCATAAGAAAAGGGGAGAGATGAATGTTGAAGGGATGCTTGGGAAGCAGGTTTTGGACTTGCGGGGCAGGAAAACTTTCTTATCTACGACTCCTTTTGAGCTTTATTCCTTTCATTGAGTCTATTTTGGGTGCTTGATCCCTGCAGCTGAAACATTTGTGTGGCTGTGGAGGTTTCCCATGGGTTGACAACCTTTTCCTGGCACGTGTAGATGGAGGAGGAGGAGGTTAGCTCTGCCATCCCATTGAACTGTCCTGTGCTTCCTTCTCACACAGAGAAAGGGGATGGCCTCTGCCAGCGGCTCACAGTTCCCTGCATATCCCTGGTTCCCCAGAGACCCTGGGCACAGGATGAATGGGAGATCCCTCGGGAGTCTTTGAAGCTTGTGAAGAAACTTGGCAGTGGTCAGTTTGGGGAAGTGTGGATGGGTAAGTATAATTCCCCCCCCCGCTCCAGAAATAGTGTCACCTGGGTGACACTATCCCACTTTTTCTGCTTCCCTGTTCCACTTTATAACCCAGATCTGAATCTCTTATGCCTTCCTGTCCACTGCTAATCAGCAGGAGAGGAAATGGGGTGAGCTCAGCTTACTTTGCTGTCCTCTTTGTGGTTGCTTGTTGTTTTGCAAATTGCGATTGTGGACAGGACCAGACTGAGTCAACATCCTGACTGCAGCGTCCTGGCGTTTTTGATGGCATTTGGGTTGTCCGAGAACCCAGCTGGTGTGAGGTCCCAGGGGTTTCACCCAGAAAAAGTCTTGCGGGGCTGGGAGTACCGCATGAGGATGGGGTCATCACATGGGTGTCCACCACCCAGAGCAGGAATGATACCAGATGAAGCCACATGGGTTGACAGTTGTGCTGTGTCTCTCCCTTTTCCTCTTATACCTACTGGTTTCCCAGAGTCCACTGGCACTGAGATTTTCCATTTATTTCTTGTTGGGAGTTTGAGAGTTGCTGCTGTGTTTTATATGCTCCCTCATCCACAAGCTCTTCTGCTCTTTATTGCATGGCCTGATAGAGCCTGTAGAGAGGCCAAAATTCCTCAATGCATCCTTATCTCTCTGCAGGCTACTACAAGAACAACATCAAGGTGGCTGTGAAGACCATGAAGGAGGGCAGCATGGATCCTGATGCCTTCTTAGCAGAGGCAAACTTGATGAAGAGGCTCCAGCATAACAAACTGGTCCGTCTGTATGCAGTAGTCACAAAGCAGCCTATCTACATCGTGACAGAGTACATGGCCAATGGTAAAGAGCCTCGTTGGATGTTTTGTTGGGTTTCTGCAAAATTAGGTCAAGGAGAGGGCTGGTACTTCCATCATAATGGGGGTGGAGAGGAGGGCATTGTACCAAATCTGTAAGCAGAAGGACTAAATGATGCACAAGTTTGTTTCTAGTACTGGAACAGACCTTCTGGGTGATTAAATTCTGCCTCTTGTGGTCTCATATTTCATAAGATACTTCACAACATGGTGATGCTTCATTAGAAGAGTATTTAAAGTTGTCATCTCCACTGTTCTTCTGGAATTGTGTTTCAGCTTTTTACTCCCGTCATGGTGATTATTTTTCCCCTCTTGTCCATAAGTCTTTGAGCAATGAATGCCCAGCAGTTTGCAAAAGGTCTGTATGAAACAGAGCACAAAAAAAAGGACCGTGTTTGGGAACTTTCCTAATGGAAGATGCTCCAGCAAACACCCATTGTGGTTTCTCGGATTTTCTCAAGGATGCAGGCAGATCTGTTGCATATATTCCGAGAAACACCAGGAAAAACAAGCGTATTGCTTACAAAGGAGAGTTACAGAAATCTCTCCTCTTTTGCAGGGTGTTTGCTGGATTATTTGAAAACAGAAGAAGGAAGCCAACTGAATCTCCCCAAACTCATTGATATGTCTGCTCAGGTGAGTGAACAACCCCTGGGAAACAGACTCGAGACCATGATTTGTTATTGCCTCAGTGAAATGCTTGCAAGTCTGAAGTCTGTCAGAGTCTTGATTTTGTGGAGAAGAACAGCACCTCCTGGTGTGCTCTCTCAGGGTTTCTCTCTCAGCCCTCTCGCGTTGATGTGCTTGTCAGCTCAGCAACGCTCTGCTGGCCTCAGGACAGCCTCTGGGGGACTTATTGCCATGCTCGAGAGCTGGGGTTTGGTTTTTGGGTTTTTGGGTTTCTTCTGTTTTGTCCTATTTTGGTGGTTTTGTGCTTTTTTTTTTTTTCTGGATTACTGAGCAGAAAATAAGTTTGTGTCTCTTTTTACCAAAAGAGAGAAAAAGCTCAACAAAGAGGCTTTCAGCGTAGAGACATGCTGGCTTTCAGCAGTTCTTCCCTTCTCGTGATTAGGCTTAAAGGGTGTTCTGACCCTCAAATCTGGGAATATTGCTCCTTACGAGAACAAACTTTTCCCTCTGCATGGTTGTTTCCTTCTAAGCATCCCCGGTCTGTAAATGTTAGTAGTTACAGCTGCACCATAACGTTTTAGTCCAGAAATGAATGTAAACTCAAAGGGGTCAAAATTAGGTAAATCAAGACCCGACGTGACAGCATCTTGGCAACAGGTTGTACGTGAAGGATGAGGTTAGCAAAATCATCCTGCTTTGGGCCAGGCCAGCTGGTGACAGTTTGGCTCACCCACAGCAGAATTAGGCTAATTTTGGAAATATTGGAATACCAGGTTGGGAGAAGAGCTTGGAAAAGAGAAGGCTCCGGGAAGACCTTAAAGCAGCCTTCCAGTACCTAAAGGGGGCCTACAGAAGAGATGGGGAGGGACTCTTGATCAGGGAGGGGAGCCATAGGACAAGGCTTTAAACTGAAAGAGGGGAGATGGAGATATTAGGAAGAACTTCTTTGCTATGAGGGTGGTGAGAGCCTGGCCCAAGTTGGCCAGAGAAGCTGTGGCTGCCCCATC
>JAOXJM010000023.1:115592232-115612525 GCA_026413425.1 Tringa solitaria | reverse complement strand
CCAAGGAACTAAACAGAGAAAGATGATATTGGGAGCAAGAACATCCCAAAGTAAAGTTTGGAGGGGTTTGGAGAAGTCAGCGAATGCTCAGGACAAGGGATTTGTCCAGGGACATCCTCTCTATCCCATCATATTTCTATGAATATCTGGGTTTTCTGCTCTATTGCATCCTGTAGGTATCAGAGGGGAACTGTATTCTGTCCTGGGTCCTAGTCTGGATCCAGCACAGGGAAAGAAAATGCAAATCTCAGAAAACACCAGTCTCAGTTTTACCGTGGAGGGATCTCCTCCCCATCCCAAAGCAGACCAGTGAGGGAGAACAGAGGAGATTGCTGAAGAACATCTAGTTCTGTTACTAGATGTAGTTTGTTCTGTTTGTTACTGTGACTGAGGGACAGATGAGCTCTTTTTTTTTTTTTTTTTTTTTTTTTAATTCATGTATTTAATTGGGAATGTTTGTGATTAAAATCCCAACTAGAGGGGAGAGTCTTGTGGCAGAAACTGGGAGCCCAGTGATGTGGCTTCAGGTTTGCTTTGACTCTCTGTGCCTTGCTACAGACACGACTCGCAGCTGTAACTTCTGAGCAAAACAGAGAGTGATGTTTCTGTTCTGCTTCACTTGGCCACTTAAAGCTTTTGGAGGCTGAGTGCATGCTGGTAGAGCTGCATATATCCATATTTACATAGGCAATATCTATTTATGTATGTATGCCTCCATCTACCTGTTTATCTCTCTGTCTGTTGAACTATCTGTTCGTCCATCCATCCATACAGTGTGTATGTATGTCCATGCATGTAGAGGCAACCCTATAAACACGCTGTGCTTTCATAAAGGTGGGTAAGATGCAGGCAAGCTTGCTTGTTGTCATGGGGAGGTGACTGATGAAGATGAGCTCTTCCTCTTCTCCCAGGTGGCAGAGGGAATGGCCTACATTGAGCGCATGAACTCCATCCACCGAGACCTGAGAGCCGCCAACATCCTCGTCTCCGAGACACTCTGCTGCAAAATTGCTGACTTTGGCCTGGCCAGGATCATCGAGAACGAATACTTGGCACAAGAAGGTGGGTGTAGTTCCCAGCACTGCCTCACCAACACGTTTCCCTTATCTCCAGCCCTCCTTCCATGCAGATATGCCAAGATACGGGGTCTCTAAGGGTTGGGCTGGGACCAGGCACGGGGCACCACTGCTGATGGGGTGAGATCAGAGCCCACGGTGCTGCCCTTATCGGCACCCAGGCAGAACAAGCAAGAGAGCCAAAAATGGGGTCCCAGGAGAGGGATCAGCACTTGGGGACAATAAAAAGTAAATGAGGTTGGCAGAGGGAAATGGGAAAAAAGTATTTTAGCATCACAAAATTGTCAGAGTTGTAAGGGACCTCTAGAGGTCATCTAGTCCAACTCCTGGGGGAGTCCTGCTGCATCTCAGGTCGTGCTACTGGAGGAATTTGACCTCTACTAATGAAAACTTCTGCCTGTGCCTGCGTGTTCACAGTGAGCAAGTCTGAAGGGAAGGAAATAGCAATGTAACTCGGTAACCCCACACCATGGGATGGCAGAGGGGAGCTGGAGACATAAATCTGGAGCTAAAGGCATTTTCCAGATATCCCAGGCAAGCCAAGTCCAGACCAGATCTGGTCCTTTCTATAACAGAGAGACAGCTTGGCAGGGGTTTCTTATGGGAACAGAGTACCTTGAAGATCTAAAACAAAACAAAACAACTTTCCCCAAAACCCCCCAAAAGATATAAACCCCCCAATATTCCCCATGTTAATGTGAAATCTCCTTATGACTCTACCTGCAAAGCAAACCCCATTGCTCGGGCTGAGTATCTGAACCTGTGGTGGACAGAAGACCATGGCCATGAGAGGTGACAACTGGTTTCGTTGGTGCAGAGGTCCGTCTATAGCCATATGAAAACAGACTTAAGTGAAATTCGTCTGGTGGCAGCTTTTTCTCTGTACTTGGAGGTCAATTATGAGATCGTGTCATTCAGATTGCAAAGAGACTGTACAGAGCATCAGGGAAACAAGCAGGAGTAAAGCAATTAAGTCTGGCATAAGTGGCACTTACCAGAAGATTTTCAGATTTTGGAAATCTGTCCACCTCTAGAGTTGGGATGAAGCTAAAATTTCCCATAAAAATGCTCTAGGGGATGGAAATTGAATAGATTCTTTTTTCTTATCAGAAACTTTTCTTTCCATTTGCCATCCTCAAAATACCTTATGATACAAATTATACCCATTACAACATGAAAAAACTATTTCAAAGCAATAAAAGCTCACAAATGTAATTTGTGGAGTGTCATGAAGGGGTGCTGTGGGATTGCTGCATTTTTTTAAGGCAATTTTTAAGGCATTTTTTTTATCCTTACAAGAAGTTTTGGTGAAATCACTATAATTCTGCTCCTATACCCAAAGGGGCTACATACCCAGTGGAAAACAGCTCCTATCAGCAATTTTTCCAGCCGGCTTTAATCTGAAATAACAACTGCCCCTCTATCTACATTGAACAATTTTCACTCCATAGATTGCATTTCTGAGCCCCGTCAGTCTACTTGTCAGAGTGTGATGTGCAAGAACAAAGGCACTTATTTCACACACTGCATTTGGGCTTTCAGTCCTGAAAGGATATATACAAATAAAACTGTGGTTTTCTCTTCAGTTCTTGAATATGCTCGGCTCCTACGCATCAAGGTGTTTTGGGGTTTTGTTCTCTTTTTTAGCCTTCGCTAAACTGAAATTATAATCCTACAGTCATTGCTGTCCGCAGAGGGCAAAAAAAGAACTTGGTGGACAAAGTAAAATGGGACTTTATTTTTGTTTTTTAACGTACATATGCAGCTCAAAGAACCAGAGAATTTATATTTGCTGTATCATTTGTGCATTTTTGCTAAAAACAGCCCCTTTCCAGTGAGTAATTTTATACAGAATAAAACCCTACTGCTCTTATCCTCTAATAAGTCTAAAAGCATTGGCTTTGAATACCACAGACACATAGTTTGGGCTCCAGAAACCCACTGGTTCCATATGGCAAGTTGCCACCTGTAGGGTGATGGGTCTCCCCCAGGAGCTGCTGGATGCCCAAGGGCTGTGGCAAGCGCTGTTCACTCCATCAGCTCGCCCTAGGCATGCACAGCACTGGTCAGCCACCCATCCTACCATTCCTGGCTCCATTCCTGGCTCTATTTCCAAGATCCCATCGCTGAACAGGCAAGAGATGCAAAGCTGTTATAAGGTTTCATGAGTAAAATAGCTTACCTAGATTATTTATTTTTAAATATACACACTATCAGTCACCCAATGCATTAAGTTTTTGCATTATTTGGCCTCCATGTATCAGTATCTATGAATGTTTATAAACATATACATGATAAAAAGTCTTTTAAGGATTAAATAGCCTTGGCTGCACTGGGAAAAGAACCAAGAAAGGCAAAGAGATGCCAGGTAGAAATGACCTGTTAAGAAAAGCACGAGATAGACAGGTAGCAATTGCATTCTTCTGGCCTTATTTCTGTAACTGCATAATTCCTTCAACAACTCTCATCACATCCCCCTGATGAAGAGCTTGCAGGACCCAGGGCTCAGTTTTTGGGGAACTGCTTGACCCATGTCCAAGGGAGAGGAGGAAGAAGCTGAAACCTCACCTGCTATTTCCCTTTGCTTCCTCCGGACAGGTGCCAAATTCCCAATCAAATGGACGGCGCCAGAGGCCATTAACTTTGGAGTTTTCACCATCAAATCTGACGTGTGGTCTTTTGGGATCCTCCTGACAGAAATCATCACTTATGGCCGGATCCCTTACCCAGGTACGCTGCAAATACGGGACGAGTGAGCATCAGCTTCACAGCATCTAGAGCTGCTTTATGCTTGGAGACCCATATCCAAGTGTGTACATGTGTTCCCAGACACATACCCCTGTCTCTTCATGCTGGGTTTCCTCTCCTAGGCTCCCTTGAGCCTCAGTTATACCTATGCTAGGAAAAAAACCTGTAGAAGGGAGTCAAGGAGGGGGCAGTGGGATGGAAGGGAGAGCACAACCCTGAGGAAGGGATGGTGCCCAGATATGGCCCAGCATCACGGTCCTTCATGCCCCTCCAGCCCTGCCTGGATGGGACCTCCACTGAGCTTCACCTCCAGGTTGCTGAAACACTCCTGTTGGGCTGTCTTTTCCTCCAGGGATGACCAACCCTGAGGTGATTCGTAACCTGGAGCGGGGCTACCGCATGCCCTGCCCGGACATGTGCCCCGGTGAACTCTACAACATCATCCTGAAGTGCTGGCGAAACAAGCCTGAGGAGCGCCCGACCTTCGAGTACCTGCAGTCGGTCCTCGAGGACTTTTACACTGCCACGGAGAAGCAATATGAGCCAGAACCTCAGCAGTAAGCCACCGTCCCACCAGCACCTGGGGGACATAGCTGGAAGAAATATGCGTCCTGCACAGCCTGGTGATGGCTTGTTTCAGGCCTTTCCCTTTCCCCTGAGTGCCACCACAACGCATTTGGAGATGGGGAATGAAGAGGGACATGAGGCAGGCAGATGCTGCCAACTCTGTGGTTATCATAAAGACTAAAGAGGTGGCTGAGAGCTGGTGTGGCTCCTTCCCCATCCACCTTGGAGGTCTGTATCCACTTTGCAGGCATCACCTCTGCCATGAAGGACAGCAGACTCCTTCGTGACCTGTCCAGAGAAATAAAAGCCCCTCAGCCCTGCAACTGCAGCCCCAAGAAGAGGGGACCGTGGCCGGGATGGTGGTATGGGGGGATACACAATATCTACTCCTGCTTCTGATGCCCCTGCCTGCAATACTACAAACCCCTTCATGCCAAGGGCATGGGTGGGTATGTGTCCTCTCTGCACCTCCTTGGTCTACGCCAGGTTCCCAAGCTCTGGAGGAATCTCTCCAGGTGGTGCCACCACCTCCCTGCCTCTCCCCCCCCAGCCCCCAAGTCAATAATAAAGTACTGAATATGACCATTTTCCATGCATTTATTCGGACCCCAGATAACAGGCCCCTGGGCTTCCCATGCCCCTGGAGGAGAAGGGGAGAGGTTCTGGGGCTCCCTGAGTAGCTCGAGGTGATGCTGGGGTGGTACCCGTGGCGAGGAGGGGGGGGTGCCCGGGTGCACCCACCAACCAAGGGCACTGGGGGCCCTGGAGCAAGGAGATAGGAGAGATGTTCGTGGTGTGGCCACGAGATGTCCCTCCTTCCCCGCAAATCTGGGTAGCTCCCGCCACCCAGCTGGTGGGAGGGGAATTAAATATTAAAATATCCACAAAATGAAAAAAATACCCTCCCTGCTTTGCTGAGCCGTTCATTGCACAAGCTCCTGATCCAGCATCACAGAATCACAGAATGGTTTGGATTGGAAGGGACCTTCAAGATCATCCAGTTCCAACTCCCTGCCCTGGGCAAGGACACCTCCCACCAGACCAGATTATTCAAAGCCCCATCCAACCTGGCCTTGAACACCTCAAGGAGGAACACCTCCTTGAACACCCCCACGGTGGGTCCTGCTCTGTGCCCAGGTGCTCTTTCCCTGCTCTCTGTTTCATCTCTGACCCACAACTCCGATGGAAATGTCCACACAAGGCCGCATGGTGGTCTCCCGTGGTTGACTCCACCTGTGTCAAAGGGAAGAGCACTTTGCCTGACTTCAAGTGTCATTTATCCCTCCTTTTCAGAGCCATAACTGGGGGAAAGACCATGTATGGACTGGTTTAGCATTCACAGGAAGCCAGAGTACCTGGAGATGGTTTGTTTGCACAGCTTGGACATGTCGTTCCCTGCATCCTCAGGAGGGAAAGGGGCTTTAATAGCAGAAGACAGGTGTCCCAGACCAGGAAGAAGGGAACAAGTTGAGATGACAGAGCTTCAGAAATCCTAGATCTAGTGGGGAACACCCTAGGATGTCCAAGATGTTTTCACCAGAGTTGTGGATAGGGGTCTTTGGGAGACCTGCATCCCCCTAAGACTTCAGCTGGAGCTCAGGGCATGAAAACTCAGGGTGTGAAAAAGAGCATTAGACACCTGTGTTCAGGAGATGGGATTCCACCCCACCAAAATGTCCAGACCTGGAAGTTAATCAACCTCTGGTGTCTCAGAGCTCTTTTCTTATCCCACCCATAACACAACAGACCCATGGGCAGCTTCACTCCTCGTAGAGGAAGGTGAAGTTTCCTCCCAGGCATTTCTGTGAGCCATCAGAAGTCACCTTCCAACTCAGCACGAAGGGCTGGGGAGCAGCTGTGTGGCCAGGGCCTGGACATGGTGAGACAGATCTCTTCAGCAGATCATTAGCAAACCTCATCCACTCATCTCCATCTTCACAACCTGGTTCCTGGTTCTTGTGCTAGTAAGTCCCAGAGCTAATTTGAGGTGGAACAGTCTTGGTCCACTTATTTCACGGCTTCAAAGGACAAGATGTATGTGCTATAAATATACAAAACCAATTTTAAACAAGAAGGAATTATTAGCCATTTATTCAATAATTTCACTTGAGTTGAAAAAGCAGTCTCCCTGCTTGAACTCCAGCTTGGTCTTTCACGTTTACCAGGAACTCCATGCAGGACAAACAGATTTCTATTAATGAGATGACGGGCTGCAAATAAATGAAAAAGAATGATATATGACATCTTGGCTGCAAAGATTTTATTGAATTGAAAACTGTGGATCGTTTGTGCTGGAGCAAACCAGGAGGAAGGGTCACAGGGTGTCTGGTAAGCACTTCTGCATTGCTTTATCACCCAAGGCCAAAGAGTCAAGTATTGTAGCTCAATTTAGAAAGGAAATGGATATTTTTATGGCCAACACGTGGCCGAGGCCAGGGTGAACACAACAAGGAGACTGTAAGCTGTGCTTCCTCTGCGCTGGCCACCGTAGCCTTTTTTGTTCACGCTGCACAAACAATTCTTGAATTTTGTTCCTTGCCATGTCAGTGATAAATGGATGGGGTGTAGACACTCACCAGGCTGCATAGTCATGTGTGGTTCCACCACAAAGCCATTGCAGAAGCCACTGGCAGCTCTTCCTCTGCGTAGGGGAGTGGGGCTGCAGGCTGTGCCACCAACTGGAGTCTCTCCAGGGGATGGAGGGAGACCATGAGCCCCACGAGCAACCACGGTTTTATGCAGCAGCCACCAAACCCACAGCGAAATGCAACCCACAGTTCTACCACAGCAGAAATCAGGCAGCTGGAGATAAAAGGGCCTGCGCTCCAGTCTGTATCCTGGACATGTACATCAGGCACCTCAGTCAAAAACCCAGGTGAGAAGTGGGATGGTGTCTCCTGTGACCTCCAGCTCAGAAGGCAACTATACTCCATGAGGTCAGGATGCCTCCAATGGCCCCAGCAAGCTCTGCAAGACCCCTTTCAACCCCCGTACCTACCTGACAGCCTAAGAGGTGTCTCTTCACCATGGGTGAGCTCCAACGAGGCTCACAGGTGAGTCTCAGAGCAGGACAAAGGTGGTAAAAGCAACCCAGGCTCTCACATTCATTTTGTAATTCTTGAGGGATCTGCAGCAGGGACCCTATTACTCACACAAACAGCTTAGTTACAAGGATCCCTATGAAGCTACCCAAGAAGAGGACATTGTTTATTGTGTGCAAGGTGTTTTACATGAGAAGAGGCAATTTCTGCCATAGACAGAGTATGAGGTCTCTGAATAGCCCAGACAAGGATTAAAAGGGGTGCCTGATGATGTGTATCTTGCAGACCCACTAAGATAGTCCTTTCATTTCTTCCCTAGGTGCCAGGTGGTCTTTCCAAGGACCACCAAAATGGTCTTTCCAATTCTTAGGCTGAAAGATCCAGGCCTCCATTATCAGTCTTTGCTACTGCTTTCCCTCTGCAGCCTTGGTCCTGTTACTTCATCCCCATATTTTGTCTCAAAATTCATCTGCGCAGGTAATGTCTGGTATTCTGCTGGTGTTGAGTTCATCTGCATTACCACCCTGTTTTCAAGAGGTCTGAGGGGCTGGGGGGAAGATTTCTGTGGCATTTCTGTTTCCACCCGACAGATGTGGAGATATCCCCATGGCTGCAGTGTAAAACTTTCTCCAGGCAATAGCGGGGACACCTTAGCAGAAAGTGCACGGTCTGGAAACTTGGAGCCAGGGCCAGGGGGTGATACAGGCATGGAGAAATCATCAGAAGCTCAGAGGAAAGAATTGGGAGCAAGAGGGAGAGCAAAGGAAAAACATTCAAGAAGGCAGGGCTGTGAGGAGCAGCAGCATGGAGGCAGTCAGGTGGCTTCTCTGATGTCTAGTAAGGTGAGAGCTCCAGCTGAGGCTTTTCCTGTCACCCAGGTGTTCATTGAAATGTGGATTTTCTCATGTCTAATAAAAAGTTTAGCATAGTATACACTATAGGCTTTCCCGAATGTCTTTAGGAAGCTGGGGTAAAATCAGAGCAGGACAAGATTAGCTGAGATGGAAGAAGAGAGCAGGCAGAAGGAAAAAGAGGGAGAGCATGGTCCTACCCAGGAGATAGGATAAAGCCCTAGAGCTTCTCAAGTAAGTATCTTCTACCCTCTTCTTTCTCCCCATGCAATATTAACACGCTGATCTGTCTGACTCTGGCTCACCCTGCAACCTCATGAGTTCAGGCCTTAGCCACAGCAGGAGAAAAGAAGAAAAGCCCATTACACTTCCAAATGTCTGGCTAATGGGGGAGCTGGTCTCCTTTTGGGAAGGAGGTTGCCCAGCAGAGAGAGGTCTGCGTCTACTTTAACAGGCTGCAGCTGGACTCTGGAGCTGTGGCTTGGTCATCTGGTGTAAAGCAAAGGCAAAGCAGTGATGTATCGAAGTCACATCCTGGGAAATGAGCTTTTTTCAAAGCCAACCCATGACAGGCTCTTTTTTGGTCCTGAGCAGAAAGCGTTGGCAGTCACAGGCTCACTGTGCATGTGTCAGGAGCTCAGGACCTCTCCCAGGGTGATAAAGAACCTAGCACCCTGAGGATCCAAGGGTCACCACCCACTGCATGCAGGACAGGGTGCTTGGAGCTTGCCACGCTGCCACCAAAAAGCAAGGCAGGGCCGCCAAGGAAGGGAGGTGGTGAGGAGTCCTCACCTTGCTCTGGTTTACCTCCACCCACACGCTGCAGAGCAAATATCCCCTGACAAATACTGCAGAGCAAACAAGGACATCAATGGCCTGCCAGCTTGAGCTCTGGTCTCCAAGCTGCTCCACCAAAGGGAACAATGACCACTTTTTTTTTGCCAGGAGGGCCCCCTCCCTGGCCAGGCAACTAGCCAGCCTAGTGCTTACAGCCAAGGGAGACCTCACCTGACTTGCTTCTCCATGAAGAAGTCTTGGTTCAGAGCATACCCATGGTCTGGTGAAGCTCCAGGCTGGGTCTGAAAAGTGTGGGCAGCCATCCCTCAGCATGCCCCAACCGAAGGAGAGGTTGGGGCCATGTGTCACAGGCTGTGTGGGTGGCAGACAGCAGAGATGCATTACTGATGTGAAGCAGAGACAAGAGTCCCCAGCAAATCTACCCAGGGAAAGGCCCCTCCATCCTCACCAGCTACCCAGTGCAACATCCCACCTCTGCCAGCAGCCAAAACAACCCTCTGTGCATAATAAGACTCAAGGGGAACATTTTCTTTATACACTTAGGGCTCACGGATGCTCCAGAGAGGTTTGCAGGATGTGTCAAAGACACTCCCTTCTGTCCTGCTGGATTGCAGGCAGGAGGGATGGAGCTGCTTCTGGACAATCACCCATCCCTCAGTGATCCGAGTCAGGTGTTACAACACCATCCCTGGCTCAGAAACTCTCCAAATTGCTGATTTCCTTGTTCTGCTCTCCCAGGGCTTTTTCTGCACCCTTCCCCTGTTCTGCCCATGGCATCTGCGATTGCCCGCTGCTGGAGGCAGGCTTTGCTGTGACCTGCCACGGGTGCTCCTTTCCTAGGCTGCTTCCAGACCTCCTTTCTCCAGTGTTTCCTTCCCCACCAACCTGTTCAAGGTCACTCCCAGTTAAAATTAGCAGCTTATTCAGCGTTGGAGAGAAGGGGCGGCCAAATTCCCTGGCTGGCTCGCAATCCTGGGAGCTGGCGTCAGGGGATCCAGCTCCATCTCCCCTTGGAGGTGAGGGAGCCTGTGCTTGCCATCGTCATGGTCATAAACAAAGGACTTGCAGCCAGCTCGCCCTCTCTGCCTTAAACCTGAGCTCCAGGTCTCTGCCAGTAAAGCAGGAGGAAGGAGCATCTCTCTGGAGCCTCCAGTCCCCATCACCATCCTCTGAATGCCAGATGTCACCCCTAATTGTACCCAAGCCAGACGTTTTACTGGTCATAATTGTCTCTGTGATAGCAAGAGAGTTCCCCCAGCCTTTCAAATCTATATTTAACTCGTCCTCACCTGATCCCTCTTCCTGGCCTTCTTATCTTTCTTTCCTTTTCATCCAGGGCAGGCTGAAGCCACAGGGTGGAGATAGCAGGCAGTCATGGTAGGGCGGTAAGAGTTTTGCTGTGGTCAGTCCCCTGCCCTGGGTTAGGGATGCTTGGGGGTGTGATGTCTGGTCCACCAGGAAAAGGGGTTTGGTGCACTTTTTGGGGAAAAAACAGGGTGTTTGGGACTGTAAGTGCCCAGCCTAGGGGCTAGTGCCTTGGGGAACAGCTATTGGGGTGAAACTCCAAATCTCCTACACAAGGGGGAAGAGCTGAAAGGGGTGATCTTCAGAGAAGCTGAGACTAGCTGAGCATCATCATCTGGGTCTAAAGAACAGGGCCCTGGGAACATTGTTCCTCCAAACCCTTGTCCTTCTGGCAGCACAGCTGAACCTTGTATCACCTGGATTCTAGCCTGGATTCTGGATTTCTGGAAGAAAATGTTTCTTGCTGTAGCCCTGGTCCCTGACCAGAAGGGTGAAGATCACAAAGCTGGTGTGTTCCTGTGAGCCTCAAGAAAATGAGCAACTGCAGAGAGAAGAGAGCCCATGGATGTCCTTTTTGAGGGAAAGTCCATAGCATGATCACAGTCCTTATTACAGGAGCTGAAAGAGATGTTATGAATGTCCCAGATGCAGAAAAAGCTTCAGATTGGAGGACACATCTTATTAGACAACATATAATCCAACCTCAAGGACACCCCACATTAGTCAGATCAGTCACCCACATTACCCCAAACACCTCATTTGGATGGAAAACTTATTTGGTCTCAGGCAGATGATGAAAACATTTCCAAAATCTCAAAAATACTGACATAGTGGGAAAAGAACACTTGTCCAAATTTTCTCTCTCTACCTTCAACCAACATGTGCCCCTATGGCCTACCTACAACAAGACCCCTTACAAAGCTTCGGAGAGCAACAATTCTATTTCAGTCTCTGATCCTGTCTTGAAGCTTTCATTCTAGCTTTTCCTTCCCAAAGATGCCACTTTTTGAGGAAATTCTTCATTGTGAGGTGCAAAATGGAGCTCTTTGAAAACAAGTCAAGGTGCTGAGTCCTTTCAGCACCCAAACTTGGACAATGTGGGTCTCAGAACAGGGCACTTTGCTTAGTTCTCATGTTGATACCCAACTCAGGTATTAACAATATACCTTTTTTTTTTTTTTTTCTCATAAAGTCCTGAAACATTATTGCTTCTGGATTTAGACATTGTGGTGGTCACCACTTCTCCATCAAGGGCCAGTAGGCAGTGACAGGAAGGTGAGGTACAATTACCAGTTCCTAGTGAAGTCTTTGAAGGGTAAAAACAATAAATGTCATAAGGCTGGTCACACTCTGAGGAAGGTTCAGTGCATGTAGGCGTGGGACCATTCATGTGGATCCACTTGGCCAGAAATGGGAGCTACAAGACGTATTGGTGTCTGGGAATGAGGACACATAATTTGGACCTAACTGCTTCCTCTGACATTCAACGCTCACATATCTCCATCCTTCTGTGCATGACACTAACAAGGACTGCAGTCAGTTTTCTGAGTTTTTCCTGGAATTGAGTGTCTGCTGGGGAGCTCTGAGCAAATAGCAGAGGAACAACTCCAGAGCAGGAATTTCAATGTATTTCCAAGTGGAGAGCAGCATCTAGGAACACAGCCCAGAGCTGAGCTCACCTATTTTATTTGGGAAGAAACCCTTGCAAGAAAGATCTGGCCTGGCCTCCAGTTTCCTCTCTGCTAAGGACTAGCAACGTGATGTGAACAACCGCAGACCTTCTCCCCAGAGAGCCCTATAGGCATGGTCTGCTGCTCTCCCCTGCCCCACAAACCAAGGGTCCCAACCAGGCCCCTAGGGGTATATTAGGAAGGGTAAAGACTGGAGCTATATGGGACAGTATCTGTCATTATGAGGATAACCCCCTACAAAGAAGAAAGGCAGAACTTTCAACACCTTCAAGCCATAGGGGTAAGCCTTGACTGGGGCATGTGTTCTTGCAAGCAGAGAAATGTTCAGCTGCTCTGAACAGGTAAAAGTGAGAGCCTGTTCCCCAGGTTTCCTTATCTAGATCAAACCTTCAGGACATCTGGCCTGTCCCATCCAGGCGGTCAGAAATTAATATCACAACAAGCCCTTCTGCACTTGAAATTGGACCCTGCCCTACAGCAAGGGTGTGCTCTGACTTTCCTTCTCTACCAGCACCTTGCCTTTGCCATCGTCATCTAATGACCTTTGCCTTTCCCATCTTCAACCAAGGACCTTGAGGGACTTGCTTCTGCAGAACAAACACTGCTAGAGCTGTTCAGGGTGGTGTTGACTCTGCATTACCTTAAATTTTTGAGCCTTACTCATTACAGCCGTGCTGGTAAACAAAAAAAGTACCTGGCCTGTCCTCTGACCCTGAGGCCAGATGGCCTGGTATGCCCATGTCCACACTATTAAGTTCTCTAAGCCTCCAGAACAGGGTGGACATATCCAAAATACGCTTTGGGAATGGGCCCTGTTGTGGGCTGTCTCCAGACCAGTTAAGCTGGACCAAGCTGATCATAGGAGCATGTTAACAGTTTAGCACTGCAGATGATCAAATTGCTGGCTGTGTTGAATTTACCAATACAGATATATCCACTAAGCCCAATTTTGCCTGAAATCACCGGCACTGGTTTTCATCTGGTGGACAGAGCCACCTCGCTCCATGGGCCAACACCATGGAGGAGGTCTATCAGCCCAACTGGATAGGCTGGGAAAAAGCTCCTCTGCCATCTATGGATTGGCAATTATTTATCCCAGGTGTTTAGATGCTCACCCTGGATCTATATGGGCCAGGAGCCCCTTCTGTAGACTGTATCTCTAGATCTCCTCTCCTCGAGCTGTGCAAGATCGCCACACAGCTCACGTCACACCGTAGGTGGTCCTCCAGCCCCACCGCATGGTCGCTTCCCTCTGATAACTCCGAGGTCTTAAAGGTCAACCCAAGGGCAGCGGGTGGACATGTATCAACCAGCTTCGACATGCTGCACTCCAGGAGTAGCTGTGTTTAGACCCAGCAACTCTCTGATCTTCAATAACCTGGCAGCAGCTTGTAAACAGTGGGCTTGACGTGATAGCATCCTCAGTGAGCGATGTAGACCCTTCCCCCCCGATCCCCCTACCCTCTTTGCACTCCCACAGCACTGGGAGCCTGAGGGAGAGCCACTCTCAGAGCCAAAATCTCTCAGAGAGGCTCAGTTTGTGGCTGAGTGTCACCTATGATGGGTTGAGGAGATGGGGAAGGCTGAAGGGGTGGGAGCACTAATGTGTGTGTGTGCTCCACAACGCACAGCTTTGCGTGTGTGGTGCTAGAAAAGCACTGATGGGTGCTTCTAAACCATTGCCATGGTTTCCCTTGGGTGTATTTGGTCTCAAAAGAGTGGGACGGTGGGAGGCTGTAGAGCCTTCAGCATGTACCTGTAACATCCTAGCCCCAAGATGTGACCTGCGCATCTAAAGCTATCTGTTGGGATAAAAGCAATGCCCACCAGATTGGTGGTCTGCACGTGCCTCCTGTTTCACAACCTCAGCTCCTTGTACGCAACCTGAGCCCTGGGAATGCGTTGTATTTCACTCAGAGGGTTTCCCACAGCCTTGTCCAGCCTGGATGCAAAAGGATGGGATATCAGGATGGTTTGCCGCAGGAGAAATGCCCAACCCATGTCCCCTCAGAAAGAAGGAGCTCACAAAGATGGATGAGGGGAAAGGGGACCACCGCGTTGCTTGGTCTTGCATTGAAGTGTGGATAAAACCCTTTGAACCTCCATCTCCAAATTTTCCACCCTGCTTAGTCTGGTAGAGTTCTAGCACTGACCCAGATGAGTCCTGGGCATGGTTTGGGGGTTATCACAGGCCAGGCACCGTTCTCAATAACCATTTTGAACGTGGCCATCCTTTTCCAAAGGTGAGGAGAGCTTAATAGGACGGATGCCATCCACGCTGGTCAGCTTGCCTGCAGGACCAGAAAGCGAATGTACCCTCTGTGCTCCCGTTCACCTCCACCTGGGAAGAAACCGAAGTATGAAGGGCAGGAGAAATCAAAGAGCTCCCCAGCCAAGTCCTACCCCCCCCTCCCCTTTCCTTTTCCCCAGAGCAAAGCAGCGAGGGTGAAGGCCACGGGACAGAGCCCAGCTGTGCCGGGTATTTCCAACTCCGTCTCCCATGCAATCTCTGCCAGCGGCCCTGCTCCTCCTCCTCCTCCTCCTCCTCTAGCTTGGAGCAGGGCTGCAAAACAAACTGACCGTCTCCCCGCTCCCTCCAGAGCCGTTCCCCCGGCGCTCAAGGTGACAGTGGGATCACATCTGCGCCCTGGTCCCCCCCCATTCCTGCCCACCCCTCGCCTCCCCACGGGAATGTTCTGTACCCGGGCACAGGAGCGTCACGGGGGAGAGCTGCCTGCGTCAGGCTCTCCTGCCGCGGGGACCTTGACTCCTGCCTGGGAACGGGAAGGACAGACAAGGGCTGCGCTTGCAGAGGAGCGGGCAGGAACGGGGCTTGGGTGCAGGATGCTCTGGTCCCACGTCACCTCCCCGAGCTGCTGGCTCCAGGGTGATGCTTCACTGGGGAGTGGAGCAATTGCATGGAGGGTAGGTGCCAGATAGATACCATCAGCAGCAGGATGAGAAGCTCCCATGAGATTTTAGACCCCATTTACCTCCTCCCCTCAGACATAAAGGTTTGTATCCCTTACAGAATCACAGAATGTTTGGAAGGGACCTCCGGAGGTCATCTAGTCCAACCCCCCTGCCAAAGCAGGTCCACCTAGAGCAGGTTGCACAGGAACTTGTCAAGGTGGGTTTTGAATGTCTCCAGAGACGGAGATTCCACAAGCTCTGGTGTTTTATTTAAGATCTTGCTATTATAAAAATGGATTTTCTTTGTGTCCGTATAAACTTCTGCTCTGTTTTCACACAGATTGTAGACCCACCGTGACCTGGGCCCCCTGTGGCACCTTGCCGAAAGGATTTCCCCTGGTCCCCAAGCCCAATCACCTGTTAGTGGTGATGGCCTGGACCTGAATGAGAGCAAGGAAACATTCAGGGCCTGCAACGCCTGGAGATCAGATGCAGAAGTGCACTTGAACCTGCACTCACCTTGCACAGGACAGTGTCTCAGCCTTTGCTGCAATCCATCAAGCCCACCCTTCACCAGTATTGATGAGGGGGGACAATAAAAGAGAATTTTCCATCCTGAAGATAAAACTAGTTCTTAACCAGAGAAGGGCCTCTCCTTCTCTGGTTACCCACTGACCACAGCCAGCCGAGAGGAAGCCAGGTCACCTCCTCATGTCTCTTCTTCTCCTTCAGCCTTTTCTCTGGGATGAGACGTCTACAAGGTCCTGAGTGCTCATCAGGGGAATCACCTCCTTCTTCCTCCCTACATGAACAGGAGCCTCAGAGCTGCTGGGAGCTCAGCCAGGCACGAGCAGGGCAGCCACTTGGACCCATGTCCTTGAGAAGAAAATTTGGGGCACCAGGAAGCACCGCAACATCCTAGAGAAAAGACAGGACCTTGGTGGATCACCAAGAGACATCTGAGCACCTAAAACCACCTCACTACCCTTTAGTTTTCCAGGCAGTGTTGTTTCCAACTAAGCCCCATGCCCTGTCCTCCTCACCGCCAGTCTTCATAGTAGCTCCCACCTTACTGAGGCCCCCTCTGCCTTTTCTCAGGGCGCACCACAGCCAAGGCTAGATTTTAGGGTCCCCTATATCCATTTACAACAGCCCCACCACAGTGAAGCTCCAGACTCACCTACATCCCCCAAGTCACTGCAACTAAGCAGTCAGTCCTCTAAGGCTCTTAACACCACACTCGGTCCACACTTGGCAAGGACACAACAAGGTTTTGGTGAAATGCAAGGTCCCATCTGCCCAGAAATGCTTCTTTCTACTCGCTCTCACCTTCTCCTGTGGTTCCAGGGGATGTCTACATATCTGTCTGGTTTGTGAGCTGCCTTTTCTCACCACAAGTCAAGAGCAAGAGAGGTTGGCTGCCGTGCTGCTGAACGGATATGGGTAGGCAAGAAAGGGCTTGGCAGGGAGAGCTGACATTAACTGCTCGGGCTATTTAAAAAGGGTGATTTAATCAGGCAAGGTATTTCTGCCCAGCTCCCATTTGGCAGTTTGCTGGAATGGGACCAGGGTCTTTTATCAAGAGGAGAGAGGAAGGGAAGGGAAGGGCAAAGCAGATGTGGGTGCAGATCTGAAAAAAAAAAAAAAGAGGGCTCCCAAGGCTTTTCCATAAAGAAAAGCAAGGAAGAGAAGAAGAGAAAACAGAGTTAAAAATAATATTGTGGCATGTTCTGGGCAGAGACAGAGATACCAGCGTCCTAGGAAAAATATACGCGTTTATTTTTTGCCAAGAGGGAAATAAAAGGGAGGATGAGGGAGGATGCTGAGGTTGTTCTTTGATTTGAAAACGTAGCAAGGCCAAAGAGCAGAGCTGGTCACTGGCCTCTTTCAGCAGAATGTGCATTTTATGGTTTTATAGCGAAAGAAAGCTGGGCTTGAAACCTGCCAAGTGCAGAAATTCGCTCCTGGGGAGAAAGGCCAGATCTGTTAACATTGGGTGGTGTGCTACCAAACACTGCCCAAATAGTGCTGTAAAGAAAATGGTTCAAATCCTTGGATGGGGGTGAACAGAGCTGGTGTGAACTCTGCTTTTTCGCTCTCGGTGGTCATGGGTTCAGTCCCTTCTGCTGTCGAAAACAGTCGTCACCGTACAAGCACGAAGGGCCAATGTCATCCAAGAATTAAGTGCTAACTCTCCGTCATTTGAGAGGGAGTTAGGTACATGCATTCCTTTAAGAAGCCGGCCATAAAGGCTTGTCTGGGAAGACTTTTGCACCATTTTAACTTTATCTCTTCGAAACGGCTCTGGGTTTTGTCTGAGCTGGCTGAAATTTTTCATGACAATCATTAATTCACTGAAAAATGCAGGTTTGGGCAGACAAGTCTCTTTGTAAGTTCAGGCCAAATTTGGCAAACTGTTTCAGCCAAAATAAAAAAGAAATGGAGAAAAACGTTAAAACATTTTGCCCAGAGTTCCAAAATGCAATTTCTTGCCTTTTCTTTCTTGTGCAGTATTTTTTGCCTTGCAATGAAGCTATGATCTCTGTATTCAACTTGTGAGATTAAGTAATAAAACAACATAAAACGAGGTATTTGGTATCATTTTTTCTTTCACCTGCAAAGAATGATGTGGATTCTTTGAGGGACAAGGCAGGGATTTGTCCCCCAAACAAGAAGCCCATTCCCTCCTCCCCTTTACACCATCCCCATTACCTGGATGGGCATGCCAGGACACAGCACTGGGAAACAGCAAATGCCAGTTAAGCCACAGTTTAAACCTCTGAACAAAAGGGGCTGAGGGAGAGAGTGGCTCCAGTTGTGCCAGTATAAAATGCAGCCAGTCTGGGATTCCTGCCAGTGCAGTGTTTTCTAGGCAGGGACCACAGCTCTTCACCTCCAGCTTTGGGAGACACAGTCACCATTAAAGCAGAGAAATCTCCATTGGCAGATTGCTTACGTTGAAGCGAAGGAGCTCATACCACCATAGCTTGTTTCTTTGCGGGCTCCTGTTGTCTTCTCCTTTGGCCCCCTGCCTGCCTGGTACTTGGACTCTAGGTCCCTTCTGCCTCTGAGAGCTGCATGAAGAAAATACATCCCTAAAGCCTGGCTTTTTGGTTTCTTCAACCCAAAGCAGAGATGTTTTCATAAAAATGTTGGCCCTGAGGTACAGAACTGTGGTGTAATCACATAGCATGTGGCCCACCAGGTCCTTAAAGGCGCCAAGGATACTTTGGGGTCCCGTATATTTGCATCACAGAAGACCATGAAGTGGCCATGGACAAAGGAAGGGTCTGATCACAGCCCTTAGGGTAACTTGGTCTTTGTCAGGCAAAAAGACTCCACATCATTTTTGCCTCCAGCTGGGGACAAGAGCCCCCCTCATGCTAAAGTGCACAGCTGCTGGTGGGACCACAAAGCCAAGTTCAGCAGTGTGCTCCATGACACAGTCCTTGGAGAAACTCACCACGTCATCCTAACGTGGCTCCATCTCTTGTCCCCACAGCCTCCATGGGGACCCTACTTCCACCTCTCATGGTAAAAACACTTATATCCATTTCTTTCCTGCTGTAAACATAAGAAGAATTATTGCAATCAGGACAGGTGCAGCTCCAGTCCCATACCCCACCACTGTATAGACAACATTGAACTCCTGTGCATTCCTCTCTCCAGTGGTTATGTTGACCCCTTTTTCACAGGTAGCTCTTTGGAAGAAGGTCCTCTGTTTCTGCTGCCTTTCCTAGACTGATTTTTTTCATCATGGCTTCGTAAACAAGGAGCAAGTGTATGCACAGGCTGAATAACACAGCTTGCAGACGCTGAAGGTCTCTGAAAATTTGTAAGAAATTAGCAGGACAGGCCTGCAAAGTCACTTCTGGTTTGGCCCAAAATAGGAAGTGAAGAATGTGGTTGCACCACAATTAGAGACAACATTCTAACATCCCTTGTGCAGAAGCAGTAACTAGCATTTCTTTCGCTAGTAATTTTTATTATTCTGCTCAGTTCACTGATAGAACATCAGCTTCTGCTGTAAAATCTGAAGGTGGAAAATGCTGAGCCACTGGTGTCTGCAGAAACTGCTGGTTGTCTTTCAAGAAAACCCACACACCCTGAGGTCCTGAATAGCTCCAGAAATTAGCAAAAGGGCAGTAGAAGGACTCCCACGAGGACTTCTGGTTTGTTTTCAGCCTATGATAGCTCTACTGGAAACCTGTCCATCAGCTCTTTGGTACCTAAATGTTGATTCTGGTCCATACTCAAGGATCCCTTGATGCTGAGACACAAGAACTGCCACACCAACTCACAGTGCTACAGGAACTTTAAGGGTGCTAGCCCTCCAAATGATGGTCAGAGAGATAGGCTGGGCCCTGGTTTGAGGGACAAGCACTTCATCAAATATCACTGCATACCTTCTCCCCTTCCCAGATAAGTGACACCACCAGGATGTGACTCTCAGCATTAGACCCAAAGGATCCCCCAAATTCTAAACACCTGTGTTCAAGCATCTACACTCATCCCATCTAGTGGAGGCAGTGGAACCTGGAGAGCAGTTCACCTGCATGCAGGTGTCTACTTTAGCATGAGCTACATCCCTCCGGGCTCCGCCAACTGTCTGGGTGACATCTCCAGTGATTGCAGCAGGAAGGTACATGAAGCATTCTGCTTCCTTTTCTCCTTGTGTTTGAAGCAAAGGTAGACACCACACCCCCACGTATGTCCCAGCTCGTTGCCACGAGCACCACCACGAGCAGATCCTCACAATGCCTGACTTGCTTCAGGGTTTAAGACTTGGTTCCTAAACCCTGTGGTTGGAGAAGAAACTAAAACTACCTCATCGCTTCCCCCTGATACAATTTCAGCTAAGTCATAATAATCATATGTTTCGTAATTGGACCACACGGCTTCTGGGGCATTTTAAGGAAGCCAGCAGCTCCAGGGGGATGCTGAAAGCACCGTTTCTCCAGCAAGGTCTCCAGCGTGACCTCTCAGGTCCTGCTGCCTTCACCATGCCTGTGTCTATCAGGAGAAGAAGTTGTCCCGTGACTCAGGATGCAGTTCAGTGACATTTTCTGATAAGAAAGCTGGTTCTGGAGGGTCAAGGAACAATATACAGAAAAGAGGGGGGAAGTGAAGACTCTCATCCTATTGTTCAGAGACCAGGCCTTTTTTTAATATTTATTATTATTATTATCATCATTATTTTTTTTTTTAGTTTTAACTTCAGTTTAATTACTTTTCCTTTTCCTTTTTTTTCTTTCTTTTTCTTTTTCTTTTTCTTTTTCTTTTTCTTTTTCTTTTTCTTTTTC
>JAOXJM010000023.1:115556822-115591349 GCA_026413425.1 Tringa solitaria | reverse complement strand
TGGGCCAGGCTCTCACCACCCTCACACCAAACAAGTTCTTCCTGAGATCTCATCTATGTCTCCCCTCTTTCAGTTTAAAATCCTTCCCCATTAATGTGATTGCTTATGTGAGTGCACCCCTTTGGACTGGCAGCTCCAAGTGGTCATGGAGTAGTTTTTGTTCAAGCCACCAGTGCAATCCTTGTGGCACATCTGAAGTTCTTTCACAAAATATGAAGTCAGTTCATCCTAGAGGTCCTGAGATATCCTGGGCTTGAGCAGAGGCAACCTGAGAGCACACAGGCAGAGCAAGACTTTGTGGCACCTTCACATCTGCCGTTCCTCAAGCCCCTGAAGAAGCTATCAGATTAACATGAAAACCAGAAGGTTTTAAAAAAGTTGCTGATTTTCAAGTATCATCCCACATCCTGAAGAATTTCTCTTTTTCTCCACCAAGGGGAGGACCAACAGCTTTGGAAGCTGAAAGCATAGGCTAATCAGCTTGTGCTGCCATCAGGGGGCTTCCCAGAAAGGCTGAACCAAGAGTGGATTTCCATAAAAAAACTGTGATGGGCAACATCACTTCAGGGCAGCCCTGAGGCTGCTGGGGAGAAAGAGTCCAAGAAATTGGGGCTGTGACTATATCTTTAGCAGAAACCAGACCCTGATCCCAGCTGTGGTCTCTTCACCTCTTGTTCCTTCCATCCAGTGAGCTCTATTTCTAGTTGTAACAGGTTCTTTTGGAGTATTTCTTGGTTGGGACGAGTTTGTTTCCAGGAGGGTTAAAGGGACAATCAGCTCCTGTTTTGTTCTTGAGGAATAACGTTCATTGCAATCACCCCTCGGTCACAAGACACAGGAAGAGCAGTGAACGCTGGGGTAGATGAACAAAATAATGATGTTAAAAATGCAGAGGGATTGCCAGGAAACCCTTGGAGCATATCTGTAATGCAGCAGGGGAAATGAAATGGAAACAAGGTCTAATTTAGGGATGAACTATCCAATTTGCATTTATTATCTTCATACACACCCCTTGCCTTCCCTTTGGCCATTTTTAGATCCATAACCCTTTTTTTTTTTTTTAGGTTCTCAGATATATAGGATTGTTTTCATATTTATCCCAGCCAACCATAGGAAAATGATCCTGCATGATTTACTGCCTGGCCAGCAACCAAAGGCACATGAAATCTGCACAACAGGGATGTACACAGCTTCACCCAGCAGTCCCACCACCTGGCTTGCTCAAAAAGGTGGTAGCAGCCCCATTGCTTCCAAATCCATGTCTGGGGCCTTTCTCCAGCTGGGGGAAAGATGACTTTCTCCTGGCATTTCAGATCTTCTCCTTGGACCAAATTTGCAAAGGCAGGGGAGCTGCAAAACACACAGTTGAGCAGCAAAATTATTTTTCAAGATGTTCTTGCAGCATAGGTTTTGCTGGTCTGCGTTTTACCATCTTGCACAAGAAATGGGGATCACAGAAGGCCATAGGGAGAGGGAGTCCATGGCTATAAATCAGAGACTCCAGCCTCCATCCCCAGAGTTTTACTGCGTCGATGCAAGACAGCAGCAGAGTCCACCTGTGGTGGGGAGCACCCTAAAGATGAACCACAGGCAGAGCCAGCCTTCCCTCCCCTCAGTTACCTTCATGGTCTGTGAGTCACTTATTTTTTCATATAGAGTTGGCCAACTTCAGCAAGAAGGCTGGAGAAGAGGTCATGGCTTCTTCCTGGGAAACAAATGAGTTCAGATTCTGTTTCCTGAGCCTGATGGGTTCTGAACTGAAATGTCTCCTTCCCTCCCAAACAGCCATGGGGCTCTCCTGCACCTTTCTTGCAGTGTCACAGAGAGGGTATCCACTCTGGGACAGTATTTGGGAACATGGTGGGTATGGGCACCCAAGCCCCTCTTGCTAGAAAATCCCTCAGTAGCCTTTCAAGAAGGAATTTGGTCATTTGCAGCCAAAACATGAAGGTTTTGCAGTTTTCAGCCATTCCTTCTGATGATAACAGAACAATTTCTACCACAAAAGAAAGTAAAAGAACCCCCCCAAAAAAGCACTAAGAGGAAAACTGAACTTTCAGTCCTCTATCTCCTTTTCCCTTCCAAAAACATTTCAAGTTAATAATTTCTGACTGCTGCCACTGCAGTTCTGCTGGCAGAGTGAATGGAAGCAGCTGAGACCGGCCAACTCAGCACAAGCAGGGCCAGGACTCACAGCTGGGAGTCTGGTCCCCTTCGCGCTGCTCTCAGATCCCCGATCACTCATCAGCAGGCTCAGAAAAGAGATGCAAGTCACGGCAAAGAGTCTCACTAATTTGGGGGCAGGGGATGGGGCGAAATCAGTGTTTTCTCATAAAGCCGGACAACGTGTATATCACTTTAATTGATGTCAAACTTTCAGCCTGACATGCTTTATAAACCCTGGGCGGCTTTGATCTCCTTGTCTTTGCCTATAAATGCAAGGATTACAAAAACATTCCAAAAAAAAGGGCACCAAAAAATGTCTTTCACCGAGGTACTTTGCTCCGGCAGATAAGGCTAATAAGCAAAGAAACCCCAGGTATTAGGAAACGAGGCTTTTCAGGAACATACTCCGGGGTGGAGAGAGGGGGGCCGAAGCGTCTGAAGGATATTGATGCTTATGCTCCCCCTGTCATTATTTCACGATACTGTTTATATCCCCGGGATGTGGATAAAGGTAGCTGTCACTTCTGGCACCGCTCTTCCCGCCCCCCCTCGGGGAGATTACACCGAACTGTGGCTGACACTGCCCAACGTTGCCCTGAATGACAGCCCCCCGCGGCATGGTTACTGTCAGAGCCCTGGGGGTGCCCGAGTCTGTGAGCCACGGGGAAGGAGAGGGGGGTTTTTAGAGAGCGGTGGGCTCTGCTCGGCCTCCGGCACATCCCCATGCAGGAGGAGGCAGCTCCTCTCAAAACAGGGCTCAACAGTGCTGGGAGAGTTCAGGGAAGGTGTTTCACCAGCCCTTTCATCTCTACAAGACTCAAGTCCCGCATGTTGAGGTCCTTTCCCAGGCATTTTAGGGCCCTGCTCCCAGGGGATGCTCAGGGATGTAGACGGGATGGGGTCCTGTAATGCCTCCATTGACTGAATCTCTTTGCATGGGGAGAAGAGATGGAAATGGAGAAGGTAGACATGAAAACAGAGAAAGGGAGGCTGTAGGACTTGGCACACCAAGCCAGGACTCAGTTGTGGATTAAGACTAATAAATTTCTCCAAGCCAGTGTCTCCCTGAGAGATGGGTGTCTAAATTTCCTTTATATTCCTTTTATTCCCCATGGTACCCTCAGATGTGATTCATTCAGTTGGCCAAACAGAGACACTGAGAATATATGAAAGCACCTGAGATGTCAGTACAGGGTCAGAAGATATGGCACAAGACTCACACTCATCTGAAAGGCAGCAGGATGTGCCAAAAATGACCTTAGACACCCATGTGGCAACCAAATCTCACCCTTGTATTGGCTGGAGCCACATCTACTTGCTTCACTCAGCAGCAGAGACCTAGTCTTGGCCAGCTGGATGATTGGCCTGTGGACACCAAAATGTGGGTGTTATATCTGCAGACCACCAACAGCCTTCCCCAGACTCCTTTCATAATGGGAACCACTCTTCCCAATCCCTGGGAAGCTGGGAAACATCTGAGCCTTTAGGGAGTTCTGTGGAGTTACGGCATTATCTTTGAAGTTAGCTACGAAGTTATCTCCTTGGTGCTGAGAAGGTCTCAGCTGGAGTGCTGGGCCCCCTCCTGGGCCCTGGGCTTCAAGGGAAAAAGGGGTCAGGCTGGGGACAGCCCCAAAAAAGTGCAATGAGAATGACTAAAGAAGTAGAAGCGATAGATTACGGAGGAAGGACCGAAATTGGTTAGTCTGCAGAGGTGCTTGAGGAGTGACATTCCTTCGTGAAAGGTAAAAAAAAGGAGGGAGTAAGGGAGAGAAGGGACTTTTAATGGTGAGGACAGGGAAGCTGAGGAAGGAGAAACTGCCTGAGAAACACAGCATCCTTCAGAACAGCCTCTGGCAAGGACAAGCAGGTAGATACCGTTGACTCTGCCTTGAGGCAGGAGGATGGGCAAGATGCCCTCAAGATTGCCTTCCAATCCTGCAGATGCCGTGTGACGTGACTTGCCCCAGACATCTCAGGACTTTTGGGGTGGAGCAGGGGATGAGACACGTCTCAGCGGGCGCCCACACCAGTGCCTGGCTGCAAGGCCACCCTCTGTATCTGCCTGTATGTGTCAAACAAGCTGATTAAGAAACCTGAGAAAAGCAAAACCCAGGGGCTGGGACTGTCTTTTGATGGCATTACTTGGGTCACACTGGCTGAACTCTAACAGGCTTTGTCAATGAAGCCAGGGGGAAGGGATTTCCAGCCTTGGAAAGCACAACCCTGGCAGTACTATTCCAGACTTTGCCATATTTCTGCAGGACGTTTTCCCCTTTCTCACTTCTATTGACACAAACAGAAGCCTCCAAACTCAATTATGCGCTCTCCTTTCCATAAGACAAAGGAACGCAACTAAATTGCCCACATGATGGGTTTTGATGGGAACATGGGTTTCCAAAAAAAACCCAAGCAAACAAAAAGAAAAAAAAGGAATCAGGTATTTATATTAATTTAATGACATTGTTAATTAACATGATTTAAGGTGGCAGACTGTCTAGAAGAGACATTAACTCTCCTGCTTCGGGGTTGAAAGCGAGCTCCGGTTTTTACAAGTCCAGATAAGTCTTCTTTGAGCAATGGCAATTTGGCTCCTAAATCAATTAGGCCTGCCAGCTCTACAAAGGGAAATTTATCACCGAGCCCAGAATTAACCCTAGACCTTGCAAACTGTATGTCAAGCTCCTGAGCGCTGCCTCTTGCCTCTTTGCCTACCAGAGTCGCACGACCCGTGGAGAGGAATTACTTGGCGGTAATGCTGTCAGAGACCAAAGAAAATCTGATGCTCCCAGACATGTGGAGGGCACAGGCCTTGACCTATGACTATAACCATCTGCAGACAAAGGATCCACCCCTCTGAGGATGAGAGGAAACCAAAGCGTGCAGCATCGCTGGTTTTCTGCTGGCTGGATGAGGAGCCCTGGCAAAGATCAGAGCTGTTCTAAGACCCATCAGCTCATGCTCATATGGTCCTGAACTCAGCTCTACACATAGCAGCTGTCCTCATGAAAGATAGGGTTGGGACCCTTCAAGGAGGCACGTTGGACCACTTTGTCTGCCAGACATCGTGACCACAAAGACTGACAAAAAGACACACACGGTGCAGTTCATGCCTAAACAATCTTGTAAATATGCCTTTGAGTTTGTTTGAAAACACTGATGATCTCTTTTCTGGAACAAATGTGTCACTCAACAGCCACTCGCAGCATGGAAACACAAGTCATGGATTGCCAGTCAGTCTGGCTTCAAGCCTAACTTTGGAGCCACAGACAAGAGGGAAAGGCCTGAAGTTGCACCAGGGGAGGTTTAGATTGGATATTAGGAAAACGTTTTGCACTGAAAGAGTTGTAAAGCATTGGAACAGGCTGCCCCAGGAAATGGTGAAGTCAAGCATCCTTGGAGGTATTTAAAAGATGGGTAGACATAGTGCTTAGAGATATGGTTTAGCGATGTTTTTTGTCAGTGATGGGTTGATGGTTGGACTACATGATCTTAGAGGTCCCTTCCAACTTAGACAATTCTATGATTCTGTGTTTTTTTCCCAGCTGTGTACACAAAACTTGGCCAACTAGGCCAGAACCCAAGTCATCTGCAGGGATGTGAACATTTTAGATGCCCTCAACCTCCAGCTGCTCTTCAAGACCTGCACAGGTCTCCCACAGATCTACTGTGTGATGCCAGATAAATGTAAATGTCTACAAAAAAGAAAAAAGTCTCAGGGTTGGAACTGGATGATCTTTAAGTTCCTTTCCAATGCAAACCATTCTATGATAAACCCTAGAGCATCTCAGAGGGCAGTAGGTGCCTATATGTGAGCAGCTAAATGGTTGTGTCCCTTCAAGCTAATGACTCCAGGCTTCCTTTCCAGTCACTGCAGACCTTTGCAGACAAGCAGGCATGAATCATTTGACTTCTTTGAGATGCCTCCCTCAGCCTGAGAAGAGCTGTGCCTTAGAAGTGCCTGTCTCTTTCTGCTGACTACAAAGGGAGCTCGGGGTGATTAGCTCAGCTCTGGATGTTTACAGCACATATGGCCAAATTTGACCAGAAGACTCTCACCCTTGGGCCTTTGCTGTTCTGCCTGTCCCTGTGTCCCTTCCAAGGCTGGGTTTCTAATAGAAAAAAGGAAAAAAAGAAAGACGAAGAGGCCCTCCCACTCTGTCTCTGCTTACATCGTCCTTACACTAAATGGAGAAGATCCTAATAGGATATTTAGAAGAGGTTAACTCTTCAGAAGCCTCCGTCTCTGCCCTACATCCTGGACGCCTGCCAGAGCAAAGCCAAGGATAACAAACCAGCTTTCGTTCAAGTATTCTGAGCCAATTAAAAAAGACAAATTAGTTTGGCCTTATCTCTCCCTCCTCCTCCCCCTTCCCACCCGAGAGACAAGAGGGGATTCGCGGAGGAATGTTTCTCCTCTGTGATGGCTCTGCCTCGCTGAACTCTTCAAGGTCTATGATGGATGAAAGCTCTCTCTTCCATTATGCTTCCGACAGCCCGCTGGGTCCTAATGGGACGGGGGGCAGGGGCAGTGGTGGGGGGACTGGAGTGGCAAAGCAGGGAGAAAGCTTTACATGGGGAATGGAGGCAACGGAGCTAATGGACATCTCCTCCCCATCCAAGCTCAGCCTGAGGATCTCCACAACCTTGCCAGCCCCAGTGAGAGATAAACAAGAACTACCTTTTCTTTTGTTGTTCTTCCTTTCCCTGCATTTTTTGACAAGTGCTGTGAGCAGAAACTCCGGCATTGTGTGGGTATGCCAGGAGGGGAAAAAAATTATATATATAAAAATTGCCAGGAAAGACTTTTGGCAAGAGCTATCTGGTTCAGTTCCGGGCTTTTTGAAGATATCATGTGCTGGTTTGACCTCTGCCAGGGTCTGAGCTCATCTGCATGAAAAGCGGGGAGAAAACATCTGAGCTGCCGCCATGAGTCAGAGCAGAGCTCTATCTGCTTACCCGCTCTTTCCCAACCCTGACCACTAGCAAATGTTTATGTAAAGGGTTTAAGAAGCAGGGCAAGAGGAGTGATACATCAACAGGCTCAGCTGTGCTGTGGCCACATGCTCCCTGCACCCTTGGAGGGTTTCAGATGGGACACCTCAAAAGACTGGGTGCTCCACCTGAACCTCATGTGAGTGCAGCAGCATCCCTGTGCTCGGACCACAGAGATTTAGGATGCCCTCTGCGGATTTAGGATGGATTGGGTTGGCACTAGTTGGGTTGGGGCCAAAACTGTGCCGGGCATCGTGCTAACAATATCGAGTTCCAGTATCTGTGCTTGGCACTGTTTAATTCGTTAGTAGAGCTGTGTCCTGTGACGGAAAAGATCATCTCATTCCAGAGATTAGAAACCCACTTGTCCTTACTATTCATGATAATGCTCAGCTCTTTCCATCCCTCTCTTGCACTGTCTTTAGTTCACAGCTGGGGAGACGCACACCTTTTCCTGACGAGCCACTGCAAGAAGGGGAGTTTGATTCCCATCTCACTTTTCAAACTAACACTCTACCCAGTGGGTAGTTAAATATGGCTCCCTTGGCCAACTGGTTTCCTGGGGATGGCAGGGACAGCCCACACTGCAGATAATCCTAGGGTACTCTGTCCCCACTCCGTAGACCTTGGGCTGAAGAAAACCAAAACATCCAAGGCATTCAGAAGAACTAGGCTCCTTGGTTTCCATCCAGTCTTGATCTCCCAGGCTTTTTACGGATTTTGCAATATTCTTCTTCTGTGAGTCTAAGAGAAACACCCCAGGATGTCTTCAGAGTAAGACTGTGTCTTTACAGAAGGAGCAAGAAAGATTTTTTAGAAAGGTCCTGGGGAAGTCTCCAGTCGTCTTTGTGAAACATCTATTGGGAAGGAGTTGCACGCACTTGACTTTCTGCTAATGCTGTCCAATTGTTGGAAATGTGGAGCGCCAGGAGGTATGGGGACAGCAAAAAGACAGGCTCTCAGAGACAAAAGATGAAAATCCAAAACAAGTCAGAGATCCATGAGGAGAAGAAGATGCTCATTTGCATTTTGTTATTTCCACCTGATTTGGACTAAGAGTTGTGTTTGAAAAGTTGGTGGGGTTTGAAAAGTTGTTTTTTCCTATTTAATCATCGTGACCAGCCACTGCTGTTAACTACCAGGACGCCAGAGAGGCCCAGATTTCTCACAGCACAAGTATCTGACAGAAAACAGCAGTGCAAGACTCCTCCTAACTCAACCCACCACTTGCCTCTTCCCCACCACCACCACCATTGCTTTGGAAGGAGATCATCACAGGGAAGTTAGCTCCTGATCTGCATCCTTACATCTGCCCTGCAGGGACCATGTGGGCAATGGGATGGTACAAACACTCCTTGGGTAAAACTGAGACTAAGGAAAAGGGCTCAGGAATTATCTAGGAAATGGCAGACATGTTGAGGTCCTGGAGACAGGAGACATACACAACCCGGCAGGGGGGATCATCACGCTAGATCCTCCATAATGTCAATTTTTTAAGGACCTGGCCTCTGCCTAGTGTCTGCAGCAGCAGAGACGTTGCAGACACAGGGGCCAACGCCGGGCACAGCCTTTCCCAGGGCAGAGCTGTGACCGTACCCCATGGGCAAGGCGCCAGGAGGGTTTTCTAGGAACCACTCAAAGGACCTGCCGGGGCTTGAGGTCACCACTGCAGCACTTTCACGTCAGCCCCCGGGGACAGAGAGCGTAAAGGACTATCAGAGGCTCGGGAGCAGTCCCTTGGAGGGGTTCTGGCCAGGCTATAAAAGGAGCTGGTCTCTGCTAAATTCCACAGGGAGGGAACATGCTGTAATTACACCGGTGCTGTCTCAATCGACAGTGGCACAAACCAGAACCTTCCAGTTCTGCGGTGGGGAACAACGACAGCTGAAAAAAAAAGAAAAAAAGAAAAAAAAAACAAAAAAAACCACCCGCCTTGTGCCCTTGAAACAGGGAGCGTGCAAATTAAAGTTTAGTCTGAAGCTCCACTCCTCTGCAAGCTCAGCCCCGGCCTTGGAAAGGGGGTGTGCATGTGGGCTGCTGGGAGCCAGAAACAGTGGGAGAAAAAGCAGGAAAGGGAGAGGTGGAGGGGGAGACGAGAAAAGGAGAAAAGAAAGATTGAGGATAAACACATCCCAGCTGATAAGCAATCAGGGTCAAGACGGGAGGGGCTGGAAAACCTGCTGGGGAGGAATGAATGAAGGGGCTTTCTTTTCCTCAGCCATGCAATGAAGGGCGTTGGGGCTTTTCTATATGCAAGAGCCTACAGCCCCTCCCTGCCGTGCTGAAGGCTCTGTACACAGGGCATGAAATTCTGATGCCCCCCAGGGTTGGGAACCCACCTCCACCTCATATGGAGATGGGCAGTCCAAAGGGTCTGGGTGACCACCAGTTTTCTGGGGATGTCGGAGAAACTTAGCGAGAAGAGAGGCATCTTGGTGTCTTGGTGTAGATAACTTTGTGCCAGGAGCCAAGTATTTGTGAGGACACAGGGTAATCTCCATGGATCAAAGGGTTGTAGGAAAAAGGGGGATTTAGTAAAGAGATTCTGCACGCAGCAAGCTAGGACTGATGGAGGCCAACCACAAGTCAACAGACCAACAGGAGCAGAAGAGGACCTGCATGGGCAGGCCAGAAGCTGAGTGTGAGTTGGCTGGTGCAAAGGAGGTTAACTCCACACTGGGAGGTATAACGGGTGAAAAACCTGGGGTATGGGAAGTCCAGGTTGCTCAGGGCTGGAGCACAGTGTCCAGCTTTTGGGGCATCACACAAGGACATGGGAGCAAGTGGAGGAAATGCAGAAGACAGTATCAAGGATGGGCAGAGGAGTGGAAAACACAGACGATGAGGAGCAGTTGAAGGACATGGAGTGTTCCGTTCAAAGATAAGACATGGGGTAAATGTGATATCTACCTCACTTGCCCGTCTGGCAGGAGAGCAGAGAGGAAGAACAGTGTCTCCATCACCAGTGGTTTACGGGAACAGGCTGCACAAGGAGGAAAGGTTATGGAGGTCTAATCGAGCCCGGGGAGGAGTGTTTGGACTGGATGGGTTTTTCAAGGGCTTCTACCTGTTGCAATATTCTGTCCTGTTCTTTTTTTATTCCTCTGGTCACACCTTGCAGCTCATAGTCTAAACAGTGGGTTTACACCCTATTTAGCCACTGACATCTCTCCCCAGTGAATCTCCATCAAGAGCTTGCTCAGAAAGGCAGGCAGAGCTTGGGAAAAGCATTTTCCAAGCACTTGGCAAAAGTCTGTCCTCTAAATCTTGCCCAGTGAGAACACTGTACACTGATAGTGAAGCAGCTGGGGGTGAAATATGCCTTTACAGAAAAAAAAATCTAAATAAATTAAGAAGAACAAAATGGGTAATAAAGAAAGGATGATTCTGTTTCGAGGAAGTGCAGCTCTAAATCACACAGCCCTCCTGTTTGCTTATGGCCTGCAAACCCAGCAGGACCAGGAGTGTAATAACACCAGTATAAAAACACAAGAAAACTCCTGGATTACTCCAAGTTTTCGTGGTGAAAATTCTCACTCTGGTTTCTCCATCACCTTGGTTTGCTGAGCCATTAAATTTATCTCAAGCAGAAGCTCCATAACCATCCATAAAATCTTGTAAGCACTTACCAGACCAGCCAACAATTAGGAGCCCTGTGTCCCTCAGCAGTCTTTCCAGGTTTGCCAAAGCAAATCCAGCTGGAATTTTCATCCATCAGCTGGGTAGCAAAAAAATAATAAAATTAAAAAATATCTACCCACATCCTTTTCCTAAATCTCCCCTTCACTTTTCATGAATCATGGCATTCAGGGCCCCCTTGGTCTCACCTCCCGTAGAGCTCAACCCATTATATTTCAGCACTCTCAATATGATATTCAGATGTAGCTCCCACCCGTAACTCAACAGCTTGCACTTGGCTAAAACACTGCTTCCAGAAAGGCATCTGCTCTTAATTTAAAGGTATCCAGGGAAGAAGAACCTGGGTAGCCTATTGACTAATTACCCTCAGCGGTAACCACAAGCCTGGGTGGTTTGGCTCTGCTTTGCAACCGTGGGAAGGCCAATTTTGAGAGATTAAAGAGACCTTTCGCATCAGGCATTTTTCTCCCTAAGCAATTCTTCTCCGGTCACCTCTCCATCTCCTTTTCTGATAAGCTGACCAGAACAAGCTTTCTGAGCCTGTCATGCTAAGGCTTTCTCTTCAATCTTCAGATAATTTCTGTAGCCCTTTTTTCCATGCCCTTTCTCATTTTTCAGTATCTTCTTTAAAGCAGCATCATGGCTTTCCCAGTGTCTATCTCTGCCTTCACAGAGAGAAAGCCTCTCTAGTTTAACCTCTGTGGCCTGGTTAGACATGACAGGAAAAAACTCAGGAGGTTTTATAAAGGTAAAGAAATTAGGATGGTTTTGTCTTTTTCTTTTTGATATTTTCATTTGTTCCTTCCTACTTCCAGTAAAAAATCTCCATAAAAATTTGAGTACAGAATCTGTATTTGTGGAAACTCCCATATTTTGGAGGGGGGGTAGCACGTAATTTTTACCTTCCTTTTCTGAAAAGAGTGGGAAGGTTTCAGAAATGGGAAATTTTCCTCCAGATGTTTTTTTCTTTCCACCTAGCTATACCAGTTAAGGAAACAGGGCCAGGAACATCCATTGGCACCCACCCACAGTCACGCACACCATTGCAAGGAAAGTCTTTGCCATGGCCTTTGCCCTTGACTGACCAACAGTTGAGCTTCTCAACAAGGAGTTGAGCTTCCCAAGCCCTAAGTCCTGCCTGGAAGAGATGACCTGCAGGAGCAGGGATTGTCTGCCCCACAACAGGGACTGCTGGGACCTCCAGCCCTTCACCTGCCTGCAGTCCTCAAGAAAAGCTGGCTAATTAACAGAAGACTCAAAGTGCATTATTGCTGGCTCTTGGAGAAAGGTGAAGGAGGGGGAGATATAGATATCCCTCAGATAGAGACTGGTGGATGTATTTGGTGAGCCACGATGCCTGACAAGCATGGTATTCTTTTCAGGACTTCAATTCAGGTACTTTAACCAGGTCCAGGGCAGCATTTTTAGGACACGGCAAATGTGAAACATCACCACAGGTCAAGGAGTGCGGGGTTTCACAGGCAGAACTTTCCACCATCCTGTTCTGCAGCCAAAGCAACGCCCATAGAGTGCATAGAAGTGTGTGTCCCACATCTTCTCCCTCAATGCCAATGAAAGAATACAAAATCAGGGCAAGGACAAAGCAATGCTTCCCCAACACCCTCTTCCAGCCTCTAGCAAGTTGTTGCCATGTGACATCCTGAGCTGAATGAAGCCGATCTCATGTTTAATGGCCCTCAGTAGACTGTTTTTCCTCCACCCAACCGTCCAGTTACTTTTCTGAACCCGCATGAACCTCTAGCTGGGCTGGAGTTCAGCTTGCTGGGTTTGATCCCGCGCCCTGGTGTCATGAGGCCAAGCTTCTTGAAGACGTTAGGTTTGAGGATGCGGTGGGGGCCAGAGGAGCCCTATCAGCCTTCCCCGCCACTGAACTCCCTCTGACACCGAAAGGAGCCGGCCAGACTCCCGGGGATGCTGAGCACAGGGGAACTGTGCAGGATGCGTCCCAAACAAACAGGAGGGAAAAGGCAGAAATTGGTCCGGGTTAAAAATGAGAGGGGGAAGTAAGGGGCAAAGTGAGAAGGGAAACAACCGATTCATTATGCGCTTGTTTTGCTTTTGTCTTCTCCAAGGAGGAAGAGGATGGAGCGCCGTCGAAGACAGAGACAGAAGGATGTTTCCTGGCCTGGCCTGGGAGAGGATCAGATAATGGGGAGATAACAATAGAAATGATGACTGAGACGAAACCGCAGCCACTCACTGGGCAGAGAGAGCAGCCGGCCCTTCCATGGGCAGCCAGAGGCTGAAGGGGAAGAGGCAAGAGCAAAAACAGCTTCACTGGCTGGTCCAGGTAGGAACCTCTGCAAGCTAGGACCCTCCAGGACTGCTACACCCCAATGTATAAGCGCTTCCACATTTCTATTTGGGGTCTGAGGACACAACAGCAAATTCTAACCATAAATGTGGCTGTGAACGGGCAGTAACCGTTTACCATGGCTCCTTCTGCCCACTGTGGTTCATGTTTCTACTCTTGCTTTCCCTTCATCAGCACTTCAGAACTGCCACCTAGATACTGTTTGAACCCAGATCTGTTGAGTCCCCATTGCAGTGGGATTTCCACTGACCTGGTGGGTGCCATCTTGTACAAAGGAACAATAAATCAAACTAGGTCTGAAGGTCTTCTCAGAAAGATCTGGTTTGGTTTCTCCATTGTGAGTAAAACACGCTGTGGTCTCCAGGAGTCAACATGCAAACGTAGTCATCCGGGGTATGCAAACACAAATGCAAAAGTACTGGTAGGCAAATGCAGAAGTCCCAGGATGAAGCATGTGGATGCTCTTTGTGGATGAAAAGTGCTGTTGTTCATGTCTGAATTAGTGGTAGATGTGACATGCTACTGTGTATGAGGAAATTTCCAACACCAGAACCCAATGGAAACTGCTACAAGACGCATATGTACATGCCACCACGCACCTTCTCCTCTGGAGAAAGCACATTTTGTGTGAGTACTCCTGAGGCTGGAGAGCCGTGTCCATCACACCCCAGACGATGGCCCAGAGGGTGATGACCACACATGTACAGAGGGTTTGCCCAGAGTTAGTATTTGCAGTTCACTGCAAGTTCCTCTTGTCTAAAGGGTAAATTCTGAAGGGACACAGATGGGTGCTCAATAGCTTTTTGGTGCTCTGTAGACTCTTCCTGTGTATCACAGAGAAGCCTTGAGTCTGACTTTAACTATTAAAAAAGAGTTTAGGGGTCTGTAGTAAGACACTTGATTGCTTATCCTTCCACATCAAACAAGGCTGCTGAGCTGACACCAAGCTGCTGAGCTGCTGGGGTGATGGATGTGCAGCAGACACCAACCCTGAGCCACACAACACAGCCCCTCTCCTGGGCTGAGTCACCCAGCAGTTGAACCCAAAGTCCAAAATCAACGCTGCCTTCTGCTGGGTCAGGCTGTGAACCAGGCGCTACTGAAACAGCTGAAGTCTGAGTCATGCCCAGTTCTTATTAATAGCACATTAATTATTGTACAGCTTCCACAAGCAGCTCTATGTACTTTATGAGGACATACCCCAGCTGCAGCTTCTTTACCAGCCTACTGGGCTTGAGCAAAGTAAAACAGGAAACGAGCAAGTTCATTATGAGCAGTGGAAACCCAAGCTGACACGCGTGCCTGCAAACACCTTCTGATCCTACCTCCAAGCATGGAGTCAGGTGGAAAGGTTGAGCGTGAGACCCCACCAGGGAGGAAGGAGAGAGCACTCAGCGCAGTCCACCCCCCTCACACCAGAGACTGCACCAAAAGGGAGTTACAGGGGGCTTGAAAACACTGGTCCTGCTGACTTTGGCCAAAGGGCTGGGATAGCTGGGTGGAACCAAGCCATACTGCTCAGGGATGATGCTTAGGTATGGCTCCAGATGGTCTGTGCCCTGAGTTGACAACCTCATTGCTGGTCTTACTACTGCTGGACAGGCTAAACCTAACACGCTTAATCCCACCTAGCCATATACCTCTTGTTGCTGTGTTATCATAAATTCAATGTACTTCCCTCTTCCCACGTAGCAGCTGAAGACACTCTGTCCCTGTTGCTGTAATGGAGATGGGTCTTGAAGGCTTTATTCTCAGGAAGAAAAGTGTATGAGGCCACCTTGTCATGTAATTACTTTATAATTACTATGCAAGTAGCTTCCCATCCAAGCCCAGAATTTCTTTAAGCCATTGGCCACTTAAAGGTGCTAAGTCACCATCCGTTTTGTGCAAATGGAAGTCTGGAGATGTGAAAAAAAACTGGGGGGAAAGCCACAGTGGGAGCTTAGCTAGTCTATCAGCTGGTGAAAAGCTGCCAGGAAAGATGACCCAGGCTGCAGGACAAGTCTGAGCTCACCCTGCCGCCAGCAGCCAGGCCAGCCTGGCTACAGAAAGCCTGGTCTTCACCTTCTGCGGCTTCCAGAAGGAACCAGAGAAGACATTTACCCTGACAAGCAAACACATCAGTTAAAAAAATTACCATCTGGAGGTGGAGAGCAGAAATTATGTTCAATAAATTGCTGGCTGTAAATAGTCCACTCGGCTGGGGCTGGTAGCCCCCCTCCACCACCCAGCCAGCCCTCCCTCCCTGCTCCCTGCCGGAGAAGGGCTCCTATCTCCTGAGAATCCCGATAAACCCTCCTCTCGCGCCCTCCCCTTCCCCCCCCCCGAAATAAAAGTGAGCTGTCTTAGTGCTAGGATGCAGAAACCACTTCCAAGCCAGCATTACATCAACATTGCAGCTGATAAAGGGATGCACAATGGAGTGTTAGACTAATAGAAAAACACAGCTCCGATAAGGCAGGCTCCTGATAGCCTGGGCTGATGTAAAATGCCATTGTCTCCCTTTTCTGTCAGCTGAGTCACGGAGCGATAGGGAATTCCAGTGGCAGCCGGCGAGTCAGGGGTCAGAAACCACAAACCCTGGGTGATGCAAATCCCCCCGGCGTGGGCACCGGTGGGCAGATGGAGCTGGGGTGGGGGGGATGCGGCTGTGGGCACAGGTGGTGGGGCGAACGCCCCACGGCTGCGGGGATGGAGAGCAAGGACAAATGATGGCAAGGGTCCAGGATGCACCAAGCTCTGTGGGCTAGGGTGTACCCAGCTCAGATCCCTCAGAATCACCATTCCTGGCATGGGACCCATAGATTTTAGAGGTTTTTCCTTGTTATTTCACCTCCCACAACCATCTCCTGTATTTTCCACAGGTTACTCTGGACGCAGGGAGGGTGTGAAGTCGTCTGCAGAAACGCAAGGGAGGGGATGCTGATGGGGCTGTCCTGGGTAACTGCAGTCTCCCGAGCTCTTTTTGGGTCAAGATCATCTCTTCCAGGGGGCTTGAGCAGCTCCAAGCACAAGAGGGGCCGGTTCTCGTCTCAAGCCACCATCTCACACTCGTGCAAATGATAAGGTGGGAGAGGCGTGGAGAAAGACGCACCCAGCCGGGTGTCCGGAGCCAGAGGAGGATGTCTGTCTCCATCCCTCCTGTGAACGGGAACTCCCAAAGCCCTCCGAGGGCTGCGATTAGTCCCCCGGCCGGTGAGTGAGGGTGTTTTTCCCTCTGTGGGCTCCGCTCTCGTTTTCCTGTGCTGCCCTTTGATCTCCTCTCACACGGCCCCGGCCCACGAGGCTGCCCCAAAGGAGGAACTCCAGATTACGTGACAGGGTTATGTCATTTTTCCAGCGGACGTGCTGGCCTGGCTTTCAGTTGAGAGGGCTTTTTTTAGTGCCAGCGCTGGCTGCAATTGCTGGCCAGAGGGGTTCCAGAGAAACCCTGCGGTGGGGATGCATCAGAGACTTTGGGCACCAGAGAAAATCTGGGGTGGCCAGATGAGACCCAGGACAGGCTCAGGAACTAACCCTGGTCCTTATGCTCATGTTTGCTCACACCTCCATGGGAATAACAAGGGGTTTGGAGCCTACCATAACCCAGCTGGTGCAAGGCCAACCCTGGCCAAAGCCCTGATGTAAGAGCAGAGCATGGGTTTTATGCTGGGGAATGGGTGCTGCCTCCTACCCAAGTACTTGGAGGTGGAACAGAGCTACATGGTTGTTGCACATTAAAGTGGGAGAAAACATGAAACTCCAATGATGGAGAATCAGATCTGGCTGAAAATCTTCATGGGTTGCCCTTCTGTTTCACCGAAGTGGAGACTTTCAGTAAAATGTAAACAACAACAACAAAAAATTACTTTTGTTTTCAACAAAGCTTTCTTACATATTTTTCTTCTGAATAATTTCTGATTAAAAACCTTTCTCTTCTTCCCAAACTGGTGGGCTTGCGTTCCAGTCAGGACACTTGGAGACCACTTCCTCATTATCCAAAGGCAGAAGCAAAACCCAAAAATTTAAAGTGTGCAAAAAAAAGGAGGACGGAGGCCCGTCATTTGTATGATTGTGAAGAAACCAAGGTGGCCAGTAAAACCTGCTGAAGGTGGAAGACTCTCGAGAAGACCCTGTCATGTAAGAAGCTCTGACTCTTCCATCTTGATCCTACCTAGATTCTCTTTGTTTCAATAACAAAACTGACTCTGATCAACTGAAGGAGCCCCTTGTGTCAGTCCCACTGCAAACTCTTGTGAGTGTGGAAGGCTGAACCTGGCTTCTGGTACAAGGTAGATGGATGGAGGGTACTTTCTTGTCATAGTGCCTGGCTTCAGTACTAAGGTGTACAAGGAAAGACAGAAGGTCCTCTCCATTTGGAAGAAAAGGGGGATGGAGGCTCAAGCCCCCCTTGCTCATCAGGACTTGTTAGGGGTACAGCTTGTGCCCTGGTTGCTTTGATTTGTAGAGTTGTACTTGTGAAGACCCAAGACAATTTTCCGTAAAGTGTTTCTGAAGTGCTAAAGGCTTCTTCTGAGTCAATCAAGATGAAGTGGTATACCAGAGGTTGACTCATGCTCCCTCAAAATTCAGTATCTTCTTGAAGGTTCCAATCCCCTGGAGGTTCCTACATCTTGTCTATCACTGACTGAGGCAAACATGGGCCTGAAGCAAACAATCTGCATCCGTTGGCATGGATCAGGGCCTGAGGTCTGCCAGCACTGATCACCTCCAGGTGAAGTAGTCTGGCTTTGTATGTAAATTCCAGGGAGATGTTCACAGGAGAAACTAATTACTCTGGAACACCACCAGGGCAATGGACTAACCCCTCTGTTCCCATGGGGAAAACTTTAATGACTACAGATTTTGCAGGAAATTCCCATTCCACACAATTAAAAGCATCATCCCTTCTGGAAATAAAGGGCTCCTGGAAGAGCCACTCTCTTCCAGAAGAAACCATTTCACCTTTGGCTGGAGGCTACTTGAAGAAGAGGGGCTCTGCAGTGCTGAACTGCAGCCCAGAAGAGGAAGGTGTTTCTCTGTGACACTTTTCTTTGTTGAAATGATCAAAGCTGTCTGAGGGTTCAAACTACAGTTGAAATGACCTCAGTGCTGTGCTGTTTCCCTTCCCTGACCTCATCGGTTCTTAGATCTGGCTTTGAAAGGTAGAAGCTGTGTTGTGTTAGCTGCAGACATGGGTTGAGGACTGGGGAACAGGCTTCAGAGACCCAGGGACAGGAGATGTGTGGTAGACTCTGGGTTTCAGGAAACAGAACAGCCTGGGTCTGGTCTCAAATTCTTGCAGATGCCAAGTGCTGTGTTTTGGAAATGCTTCAGCAGGAATAGCTGCAAAACACAAGAGTCTCCAGACCAGCTCCTCAAAGATCTTTTGAAGTCAATGGGATTTCCTTATCGATTTGACTGTGAGGGTTCTGCGCTGTCATGAAAAACCCTCTACCTCCCATATGACAAAAGCCATGGGGAGATCTTCTTTGGCTGCAGAGAAATGTATAGTGTTTATCCTCCTGCAAAAATCTCGGATGGGCTTGAACTCAAAGATTCAGCCCTAAAGTGAGGGCTTTAGGTGGTTGTCCTCTCTGAAGATGTGCTAGAGCAGCTAAGATGTCCACATAGGGGTAGAAAGCAAAGGTAACTCATTCCCTTCTATCCATCAACTGGGGATTTAGTGGGGGTATCCCAAGGTTGACCTAAACCTGGTGTCTGGGTCACAGCAAGTTGTCTGCTCCTCTGCCTGCATGGGCTGGGTCTCCAGTGACTATTATGGGAGCTCAGGCAATCGGAGCCTATGGAGATCCTTCCAATGCCTAGTGCAGGCATTTGATCCTGCAAGCTGAATCCCTCCCTTCATCCCCTTCTGCCAGCACAGGGAGGTCTCAAACTAAGCATAAAGTTGCTCCTACCCATTTTAAACATTGTATTGTTACCATGGATCTTCATTCAGTGAAGGCTTGGCTTCTTCCCTTCCCTCTTTTCCGTCCAGATATACTTCCGTGTAGTCGCAGACCATGCCTCCACATCATCTCAAGGCTTGCAGGCCACCAAAGAGTTCAGACCATCACCTACAGCAGTGACCTACTGGTCACCTACTCCCACTATAGGTCTGTTTACATGGAGGAAACCCACCCCTGGGTCTTATTTTGAAGCCAGCTCCCAAGCCATTTAAATCATGCAAGTGTTGGGAGAGGAGCTATGAAGATAAACCTCAGAGAGTGCAGCTGGTTTAGATCCTGAGAGCCAGGATCCCACCCATCAGCTCGTCCTTTTTCAAGAGAGACAGAGACTGCTGAGTTTCTGCTAGGGAATAAAAATACAGTCTGGCACTCAACCCTTGAAAGGTTTCCGGCCCCTGGATTAGATGACCTCAGTATGCCTTTTTCATATCTGCTACCACAGATATAGGACTAACTTGAGCCTTCTGGTAATTATTGGACAAAATTGCTCTTCTTTTTTTTTTTTTTTTTAATGGAGAAAGCCAGTTTATTTAGCTTTTTTTTTTAAAAAAAAATTATTCCTCCTTTCTATGGAAATGTAGTTTTTTCAGTGAATCCTGTCAAAATTGTCAGTGTTGGATGGAATTTCTGTTTAAAATTATCACATTTCTCAGCCTACAGATATGAAGAAATTTACGGTCCAAATCAAGCATTTAATTCTCAAGTTTTTCAGTACAGGAATCAGCTTTTACTCTTTGGACATCTCATTTTAATGTTTCTCCATGCCAATCCAGGGATAGACACAAGGGTCTACCACTTTGCAAATAAATGGCCAGAGAATATTTTTCTCACCCAAAAAATGGTCTCAGGACTTCAAAGTCCTGAATGAACCCTTCTTTTTCACCTGTCCTGAAATAAAATTAAAAGGATGACCCGGTCAAGAAACAGCAGCTCATATTGTGTCTGATATCCCAACACTCTTGACGATGATGTTTTTTTCTCATCTTTCTTGCTTTTTTCCATTTTAGCTGAGGGACAGAGGAACCAACTGACTCCAGTCTTCCACTAGTCTGCAAGATAGGTTGCAACTTGTTGTTTATGACCGTATATTAAAAGTTAAAGCATCTTGTTTCCCTCTCCCAGACCCCTCATAGCTCAGTGGTCCTGGCATCCTGTGCAACACCACATCCTCTGAAGGAGCCACGGAATGAGAGGACAACTGTGGCTTGGAGCGAACTGTGGTGTGTTCAGTTTGAACATGAACATTTAAGGCATCCTTCTGCTATGCAGTGCTATCCTCAGCTTGGTAGAAGTCAGCTTCTTCTCACCTTCACCCTTTTCATTATTCTCAGACAGATGGTCAAGTCTCTACCAAAGTCAATGGAAAGTCTTCTACAGAACAAACTTACTGTTGGTGGCAGGTGGTGCCTTTCCATGACCTCTGCCTCCATGAGTGTGAATACAGCATCCGTTGTGACGCTCTGTAATGCTGGAAGATTGCCACATTTTTTATTATGAAATCTGGAATTGCCTTCTTTATGGAAAACAGGCTGGCTTTAAAAGCTGATTGTATTTCAGAAGTGGTCAGCTTGGCATGTCTTAAAATCATCTTGTTGTCATGCAGCACCAAATACATTCTCCTTATGGAAAGTCTTGGCCCATCTCAAGAAACTAATTTCCCTGAAGGAGACACCTCCTAGACCGAGCACTGCCGCCACCACCCTCCTGAGAGCAGCTGTGGGGTCAAGAGAGACACCAGCAACCAGAAATCTCCGGGTACACCAAATTGGGGCTAGCAGAAGTCCTCCACATGGCAATTATTGCCACTAAAAATATACCCTCATGAAAGCTGGTTCGCAAGTATGATGACGTCCTATCTGAAGACAAGCAAGTTGAAAGGTCCAGGTTGTTTCGGTTTATTTTGTTTTTCAAGGAGGGAAAGGAGTTTCATTTTCAATCAACATCTTTACGTCAAAGTGTGGAGTTGAAAAGACAACTTGTGGCTCAAAACGATTTGAATCTGCCCTGAAGGGACAGGAAATTCTGCGGCCAAAGAAATTCTAAATCAGGTGTGTTGGGTTTATGAATTTATTTTGAAGAAAGGGAAAGACTCTCAGTGTGTGTCCTTTCATGGGCGCAGGAGGGAAGATGTGGTCTTTAGAGATATTGCTGCTGAATTCTCCTTTTTCTTGGTCCAGCACATTCCTTCTACACTGAGCCAAGACCCAATGAGGTGCATGGTGGGATGTAAGAGCTACACCACCAGTTGTTCCCATCACCCCGATGGGAATATCATCCTCTCCTTCCCGTGCTGCCAATGGGAAAGGGTCATAGAACCATAGAATTATAGAATCCATGGTCCTTAACTTGTCCTGGCACAGAAGGAGACCAGGGTGAGCACGCAAAAGGGGTGATGAGGATGGAGAGAGCAAGGGGAGAGGTGGGCTGTATCGATTGGTGTGTGAAAGGCCTCCTGGGAGCCCTGTTGCTGAGAGACAGCCCTGGGAGATGCAAGGCTGGAATTAATAACTGCTCCATTGGGGCCCTGTTTGCTCTCCTTGCCCAGAGCCAGAGGACTTTGGTCGCAGCTTATCGCCCTGCCGAAAGCCCCAGGAATGCAGTCACAGGCAAATGTGCATGTTCACACGACATCTATTAATCAAACAGCTCCCCCACCCTTTAACCCTTTGCAGGTCAGGGAGCGGGGGGGGGGGGGGGGGGGGGGGGGGGGGTGCGTTATGCTTCAGTGCCAGGCCCTGCTCTGAGACTGGGGCCTGAGGTAAGGAGGAGCTGGGGCTCCCAGTTGTCTCTCCAGCAGCTTGCTTGGGTAAGTCTGGAGTGCGGAGCGAGGAGGCAGGCTGCAAGAACTGGCCTGAGAGACCCTGGGATATCTCAGAGGGTTTCCAGGTTTGCTAAGAGAACATATGCTGTGGCTGGCTTGCTCTTTCAGGGTAAAAGGAAAACCAGGGAGATTTAGCTGGTCATAAAAAGGTAATGTTAGAGAGCAATAAACAGCCAGGTGCGTGCATGTTTTTTTAAAAAAAAAAAAAATGGATTTTTTTTCAATGCTAAATTATCACACGTTGCAATAAGATTTGTTGGGGTTTAATTTTGCTGGTCGTGAGCTCCCAAAAGGATGTGCTGTAAGCACCTGCACTCTGCTTGGGCCCATAGGGTCAAGGCAGAGGTTTTTAGCAGAGAAGGATCCTCAGCTCCAGGGTGAAGGTGGAGAGGGACCTGCCTGCAGTTGGGAAGCGCAAGGAAAGCTTTCTGCTATTTTCTTTTCCCACGTTGGTGCTCCCTCATTTACAGACACAAGGTGAAGCCAGCGGCAGGCAAAGCATCTGCGCAGAGGTGTGCAGAGATTTAACTTGCCTTGGTATTCAACTGATTTCACTGCTGCAACTTCAGACCATTAATGAGCCCCTGGGGAGGGAGCCAGGGAGGCCCGGAGAGGCGGTGATACCGGCCTCCATGGCTGAGCTCTCACCCACGGGGGCAAGGATGAGCCTGCGCCCCGCTTGGCTCCTTTCTGCCCGTGCTTAAGCTGGCTGCTCTGTGCTGAGACAACCAGAGTTTCCTTGGAGCCAGTGTGATTGCCAGCTCCCTGCGCTTCTCCTGTCGCTGGCACTGACCCCGCCGTCGCCTCCTCGCGTGCGGGGAGCGAGCATTTGCAATCTGAAAGCATCGCCTTCATTAGCAGAGGTCCATCTCCTCCCCTTTACCGTTTCACCCGCTGCTGTTGATTAAGTTTCTCTTTGCAGCTCTTCCAGGAAGCCAGGGGCCTGTTGTTTTGGAGATAGCCTTAATTTGTTTACTTGTGCATATGTTCTGTCTTGTACAATGATGCTTCGCAGCTGGTCTCGAGCAGCCTACGGCACAGGAGAAGCAGCAGGTTAAGTTTAAACCAAAGGAAGTCGCGGAAAGCCAGCCCGACGTGCTAATCCAAGTGTAGGCGCCCTGAGATTGATGTGGTAAAACACGTCGCCGTATTGGTTTAGATACTATCTTTATGTTTATTCCTGGTTTCCATCACAATATGGGCACAATAACATTTGCTTGTGCAGAATATCAGCTAGGCTTTAAGATTTAAAGATGGAAAACTCCCTGCCCCTGGTTTTGCTACGCAAAAGCCCTGAGAAAGGCAGAGTCAGGGGTTAAGCTTGAGACTTGCCTGCTGGGCAGGACTTCCAGTTGGTCTCTCAAGAACCAGACACCTGCAGAAATTCACGTTTTCAGAAGTGTCGTCTCCCCAGGGTGCTCAGGAGCAGTGCAAGCTACTGTCCTGCAGAGATGTTCACCCCCCCCATGAGGCTTGGGCCCTGCTAAGGCATCGCTGGGGTACCTCCTCTCTGCTCACACTGTGTGTCTGGACCCTGCCCTCTACCCCTGCAGAGCCCAGCTCTGCTCTCGGCTCACCGGGGGGACACCAAAATGTTGGTACAGCAAAGGGATCCGGCCCCTGCGGTGGCCCTGAGGAGATGGAGAATGGCAGATCCTTCCATGCTGCTTTCCTGCCCCTATAACCTGCAGAATCTGGCTCTGTCAGAGGAGAAAAAAGAAAATCATTTGGATGTTTTACTGCTACTGTAAAGCTGTTACTTCTTCCCCCTTCTCGCCCTTTAGGAAGAAAAAAAAAAAAAAAAAGCCTTGTTTAATTTGCCAGCTTGCAAATGACTCCTAAATAACACAGTTGTCTTTGGCTCAATCGATCAAAGGGCTCTGCCCATGAGAACAGCGACACTTTGCAGTCTCGGATTAGCTTTGTTTCCGAGGAATTGGATGCTTTTTTGTTGTTTTTAAATTATTCTCTTTCTAGGTTGAGGCTGCGCCAGATAACTGAATGCACAGAATCGATATTTCGCAGAACTGATAGAAAATTAGCCAGGTTTAATAAACTTCATGCATGGCTTCCTATTGTAGCTGTATATCAAAAGGAAAATAAATATATTGACTGGATCTGCTTACAATAGCATCTATAAGTCACTATAAGTCACTCTGTGAAATAAGCCAATTGCACAAATGGCTTTGTGAGGCCATGCTGATCAGGGTAGAAAAGGGATCATGCTCAGGACACCTGGGTCCTGTTCTTGCTAATTTCCTACATGACCTTGAAATTCAGGCCAAATTTTCAGGTATGCCCATGGACTTTATTTTGCCTCCTGCCTCCCGAAGTTTTACTTGAGCTGCTGAGAGAAATATGCTTAGGAGCTCCATGTTCTGCCCTCCTCCCTCTGTACCAGATGAAGGTGCTGGGACCTGGTGGTGCTACATTCCTCCAGGACAGCTCCTGCTGGTCTTCCCAGGTTTATTTTTTCATCATGACTTACTTTCTTGGTGGTTTCTCTGCAGTCTGGGGACACCACTGCCCATCTCCCATGTAGGGTTGCTGGAGATTATGGCTGATGAGAGCTCTTAGAGACACCACATCAAAGTGATGGGGAGGTAGGACTAAGCAAAACCCAAATCTCAGGCGACTAGATTTGTGCATCTGCAACGAAGTGTGTTATTTTCTGGGATTCGGGTAGAAATTGTAACTGTTTGCCCCTTGCAAATTTTCCCTTGTGATGTTTCTCATAATCCAGTAAATGAGCAGAGGCATACGGAACATCCAAACTCACTCCCATTCGTCTTCGTTTGCCCTGGCTGTAATGGACAGTGGCCACGCAACTGTCCTTTGGAAATTACTAACGCGAGACCGTAACTGCTGCTCCGTTGCTGCTCCGTCTATTTGGAGTAGAGAAACGCTGGCACATAATTGTACATGGTTTGAACATGTTGCTCTTAATCCTGTGTGCAGCTGCCTACAAGGGCATCTGGCACGCGAAGGACTGACGGCAGAGCATGTCAGGCACTGCCGCTGAGGGAGCCAGGCGGCAGCGGGAGGAAGGACAGACGGACCAGCCCTCCGTGCCGCTCTTCCCAGGGGATGCTCAGTGCCGGGCGGGATGGAGGAGCAGACGTGTTGCCCTTTTAGATGGGTTTAACCAAGCTGGAGGTGGAGGCTGATGGCGGGTACGAGAGCGGGTCAGCTCCTGGCTCAGTGCTAGAAAGTAAGTGTCCATCTCTGGGCATGCAAGGACTTCTCCAGGACCAAAACTTGCTAGTTATACCTGGGATTGGAAGGGAAAAGTGGTGATTGAGTCCTCTGGAATCAGTTCTCTTGATATATGGTTAAAACTGGAGGGAGAATCAGGCCCTCTGAGTTTCCTTTCCTTTTCATCTGCAGTTGCAGTGCACGTGAGGGCATTACTCCGCAAAGATTCCCCTTCAGCAGCTCGGCCACTGTCTCTGGTAGTTTTTTACCTCATGCCTGAAGCCACTACAGATTGTATTTCCTGCTGGTTTGCATGGTGTGGTGCAGAAAGTAGATCCGTGGCTGGCGTAAACCAGTACAGCTCCCAAAACTTCACTGAAGCAAGAAGAGGTTGTGCTGGGGGAGGATCTGGCCCCTGTTGGTTTTGTTATGGGGCTGTAGCTGTTTGCAGCTTGTGGAATGGAATCGGCCCCTCCTTCCCCGTAACGAGGTGAGAGCCGGAGCAGTTTTCCAGCCATGCATCTGCAAGGGGAAAATAGACGGGGAGGATGAGCAAGTCATGGGTGGGTGTTATTGCTGGGGTTGTTAAGCATATAACATAATTTATCGGTTAAGTAACCTTGAAACAGCGTTCCTTGCAATGGAGCCGCTACGTTGGCGCTGCAGCGGGCAGAGAGGGAAGAGGGCTCTGCTAGTGGGATGCGGTTAAGCATGCACCTGCCATCATTCATCATCCAGTTAACCCTGCAGCTTCAAAAAAATACGTATTTTCCCTCTCCTCCCTCTCCCTCTCTGCACCTGCCCGCCACCACCAGCCGTCAGCATCCCTGTTTCCCGCGGCTGCTGCGTAACCCACCCCGCTGGCTGCAGAGAGGAAAGGGGGGGAGATGCTGGTGAGCACCTGGGGTTCGCTGGGGTGCGTGGCTGCCCAGCGGGGACGTGTGTGCGGAAGGTGAGATCAGACAGATGAGTGCAAGGAGCAGAAAGGTTTCTGTGTTGACGACCGCAAGGGGAAAGCACTCGGGCAGACAGCAGGAACGTGTTTGTGAACCGCAGACGCGTCCGTGTGTGCGAGCGATGGCAGGGAGAGTGCAATAGGGAGCAGACGGGTGCGTGGGCACACACATGTGCGTCAGGGATGGTGTGGCGCACGTCAAAAGTGTGTGTACTGAGGCTCAGGTGGATCTAGGTGGGGAATAAGAGTAATGCCTGGATGAGCAGGGCCTGCTAGGAGGTGAAAAATTCAAGGAGTGGGAGTGTGGGTGCATAAATCCCCCAAGAGCCGTAGGAGAAAGGGGGCTGTCCCCCCCCATGTCTGTGCAGCAAGGGCAGGGGACCAGGGATGTTGCCCCCTCCATCACAGCTCAACATGGCCCTGGTGCAGCTGGAGCAGGAGCAAATTTGACTCCTGTTGCTGCAAAAATAACTGTTCACAGTTCATAGCTGTTCACAGTTCTGTGTTTGAGGCAAATCTCGTATTTACACCATGAAAATGAGTGTGGGTTTTGAATTTTTTATTTTCTTTTCCTTTTCCGTTGGTTTTTCTGACTCGGCAGTTCCCCAACGCAGGAATGCTGCCGGGCAGATGAAAAGTTCACTGCTGGGAATTCTCCAGCTCAGCTTCACAGACCCAACGCGTGTCTGAGCTGCTGTGCCCTGTCTCCAAAACCCATCCTCTGTCTCGTCTTGCTCGATGCTTTCTCTGGTTGCTGCTGTAGCGCTCAAGACAATAACAAAGCCTCTGAAATGCTGGAATTTCCCTTCTCTCTTTAATGTAGATCAAGGGGAGAGTTATGTCCCTGCATGTAGGATAATAAACAGCACAAGTTTACTCTATGTCTGTACATGGTGTGGGGAAGATAGTTGTTATCTCTGTTTTTCTAGAGGAAACGTGTGAGCCAATACTGTCGAGAGGAGGGCACTTGTCGGGGTGACGCTGTCTGCAAGAGTGGCTGGATCAAGTTTGCAGCATCTGATTTAGGCTTCTACAGAAAATGTCTGATTTGGTTTAACTGAGACTATTCACCAGACAAAGTCATTCTTTCATTTTCCCAAATTTTTCCTTTTTGTTTTCCCATTTTGAAATCCTTTTAATTTGGGAGAAGAAGAAAATAGTTTTAAGTTTCTGTAGACTTGTTTCCAAATCTAAAGGATTTTTGTCTAACGTTTTGGCTGATTAAATAGTAAATCCTTTTGTCTTACACATTACAAAACATCAAGGTCTCTTTCAAACCCATTGGTGTTTTTATTAGTCTCTGAAATACTTGTGGAATAGAAAAAATGTTTCCCATCCAGCTCTACTGTGTCAGTTAATGTGCGAGCAATCACAGTATGACATATTCACTGAGAAGCATATACAAATTGAATCTCTACGTGTGGTTGTCAGGAAACAAAACACGCTCGATATCTGTTTCAGACACAATTTTGATTTTTAGCAAAGCTTTTGTGGAAAACTTAGCAACAAAGGGATAAAAATGACTCCTGCAATTTGGGAACAGGTAAACAAGACTTACAAAAATCCATGAAAATACTGTACAATCATCTCTAGGGATGATATCTCTCATGCAAACTCATCCTTGGTGGTGGGAGAAATGAGAGCAGATCCCCCTCCCTGGGATCTCAAATCCCACTGAATTCATTTGCAGCTCGATCGGTTTGGGGGATCATCGTGGTCTCTGAATTTGATGGAGGCACCAGCCGAAGCTGCAGGGCTCAGCAGCGGTTCAAGTAAGCGTCTTTCATCTCCTGGGTGGTCTTCAAGTCAGAGCCTTCATCTCTTCTTTCCCCCTCCTTTCTCAAACTAGGCATTTGCTGATGCCATTGTTTAATCCAGCCCGGGATCTGCTCCATTTTCCATGCTCCAAGGTAATTTTGGCGAGGCTGCTCTGCTCTTGCACGCCAGTCAAAAAAACACTCTCAGGCAGGTCTCCTTCCATGTGGCATTTGTAATCCTGCGAGGTTTGTGTGTAATAAATCTCCTCGCCTGTCTGGTTTTTATTCTGGGGGAGGCTTGTGGTGTAAAATCACAGCCCTTCTTCTGTGTGGAAGCAGCTGACAAACAGCTCTTCTGGTAATTCCTTCCAGATGGGGCCAAGTCGGCGTTTTCGCGACGCAGAGCTCTGCAAATGCAACGGGCCCTTCCTCGGCTCTCCGGTCCCCACAGCGTGGTGGAAGAGGTCCTACTGCTGCAGTATTTCAGAGTACAGAGAAGCTCCTGGGCTCAGCAGACCATGGTATGTGCCATCATTGGGAAGGTATGTCCACATGGCAAACACTGTCACACAGCAAAGCAATCCTGGACGCATCCAGGGTGACAAACCCTTTAAGCCTTTGGTGGTCTCCATTCCTCTGCCCGCTTGGTAGACCCCCATAATCTGTATCGTGTCTCTTCACTCTGTCCCTTGCCATTTCTCTGTGTGTGACCAGATCACGAGAGGCAGGAGGTGGTGGAAAGTTGTCACGGGCAGCTCTCAGCTCCCTGTGATGGGACAAAGTGCCACCCAGCTCCATCCACGCTGCAGCAGCGAAGGCGAGTGCCGCATATCCCAGAGGAGCTGACAGCGGGTTGCTATAATGAGAATGTCACACCAGCTTAAGAGAGAATTAATACTCTGCCCTGTGGCTGTACCAGCACTGGCGTGTAAGGCAGGACATGGCTGCGCTAATGTATAAAAGAGGGAATTCTTTACTGAGGCTGCAGGACACAAACAGATGCTGCTGTTTGATGGTGCAGGACAGAAGGGACTGACTCATCGAACACAGCCCCTGTGGTCATGAGCTTCCGGCCTCATAATCCTCTTTCAGAAACCACGCTCCATCCGACAGTACTTAAGATTTTGATGCCATTTTATTCCCATGGGGATCCTGGTCCAGAGCACTTGGGCTTTGCTCTGAGGTAGGGAGCGATGCCTTTGCGTTCCCAGCCTGCGCTACCATCCAGGTAACACCTTTTACCACCCTCACATCTTGCAATGTTCACTGATGAATGTGGACAGGAGGATCTGCTCTGGACCTTTATTTCCCCAGACTGTGGGGGCCACATGCTTTTCTGGGGTTTTAAGGTGCTCAGCACCCCCAGTTAATGGTCCTCAGCCCCCTGCATCCAAAAACTCCCACCCTACATGACATGAGCCTGAAGCAACAAGTGAAACCCGGCCCCGGAGCCTTGCAGGTTGTCCCCGAGCATCTGGTCCATTTGCTCTCGCTTCTGTGGCACGGAAAACCTCTCCTTTGAAGAGGGGAGGAACAAGGATGCAGTCAGTGGCTGGCAACCCCCCAAATAGGCTGGTACATGAAACCTGCCCGGCTGCGCACGTTCCCCAGCTGTTTGCCTGAAAACAGCACACGGCGGAGTCGAGCTGCCTGCCGTGGGTGGGCTGGGAGGAAGATCCAACCTGCGAGAAAAACAAAATTGGTAGCAGAACGTGAAAAGCTTTTTTTTTTTTTTTCCTTTTTCCTCCCCCTGCACCCCCTTGGCACGGGGGCTCTCACCCCTATCATCTCTCCGCAGCCGAATTGTGCCGAGGCACGGAGCCGGCACGCTGCTATGGGGACCGTCACCATGTGCTGGGTTTGTTACTAGCGTGGGTCTTCTCAGGTTGTGAGAAAAGCAGGTCAAGCACGCAAATGCGTGGCTGCCTTTCAGGCAAGCTGTTCTGCGCAGTTCCCCAGCAAAGAGATTTCCCTTTATCGTAGGAAGTTACTAGAGTGGCCAGAGCTACAAAGCAAGGATTTGAAAGCATCTATGAGTGTTGGAGTTGAGATTAAGTCCTCCTGCTTTAGGGCACAAGCTAAACTCTAAAGGAAGGGGACAAGATGGAAATTTTCCTTTGAGCAGATTATGTTATAGCTATCAAAAAGGGGTTTGATTTGATAGGTGAGGTTTTGCATCTTTGCCTGCAACAGCCAATACCATGGGCTGTCAGAGAAGGACTGACCAGGGGATGTCTCAAATATCTGCTTTCTGCTGCATAGAAGAGACACGTGTCAGGAGGAAAGAGGGTACACGTGATTCACTCATCAGGGATGGTTTGTCAGGGTCCAGCTGGGGATGCAATACATAGTGGGGGTCCTTTTGAGGATGGTTTTCATGAGACAGAGGACCCTCCTCTCCCTCCCACCACTGCGTCTCTCCTGGTACCCATCGCAGATCCCAGAGCAGCCTGACTGCCTGCATCAGCCATAGAGGCTCAGGGCAAGGGAAAACCTCTGCTGCTGCATTGCAATGGCCCAGGAAGCCCAGCCAGCGAGGAGGACGAGACTGCAACCTCACAGTCAGCGTGGGAGACTTGCCCTGCTCCAAGTCTGGCTGCTCCTGCATCCCTGTGTTATAGCAGGACATAAGATGGCACAATCTCAAGGCACTTTTCAAAAGCACTTCAGTAATTCTCATTATCCTCAGCGCAAGGACCACGGGCCAGCTTTCAGCAGTGCTTGGCTCCTTTTCAGGCCAAAATTTCAGTCTTCTGTTGATGCTTTCTTTCAGCTGAAGGAAGAAGGAGGTTGAGTTTTGCTTGGATTGTCCCTGGCAAAAAGAGAAAGCGCCCACGCGTTCCATGTGCTTTGCAGGCTGATCCAAAGCCCGGTGGATGCGTTCCCTTTGACTTCAGTGCAGTTTGAATTTTGGGCCGACAGCACTAAATGATATCACCGCCACACTGAAGAGCTTGTGCTGCTGCCGGCTTGAAACCGCAATGACCTCATGGTACTGGTAGTTTCTGTGGCTTCCATCCCCAGAAGACGGGGTGTTTGATGAGCTGTACCTACTGCCTGGAGATGGGAGGAAGAGGCAGACACAGGCATAACCCCACCAGGGTCCTCCTGAGCTGCTGCAATGCCTCCTGCCCAAGGATGGAGAGCAACACAGACTCACTCACACAAAGTCTCACCCTTTGAAGTGTGCGGCTGTTCTCAGGCAACTTGAGAAGTGAAACTTTTTTCCCACCAGCTCAACCATTGGAGATGTTTCCTCTCATCTCCAACCCTGAGCTGTAACTTGGGTGTTTGTGCTCCAGCAAATACCAAAACGGAGCAGCTGATTCTCAGCCAGGGTGGCGGCTTCTTGCAACGATGCTCCAAACGGGTCGACGACGTTCGATAACGTAGGCGAGACTTTCTGAAGGGCGGCAGTAAGGATGGCAGCCACGGCTGGTGGTGTTGGTTTGCCAGCTCGGTTCTCTGCAGGTTTGTCGTTGCCGTTTGTTCCAGCAGTCCTCCAGGCACGTTGAATTCCTTCAGGCTGGATCTTTCTGCTTGAAGTGATGGGGATTTTGGCAGAGTGTTTTCTTTTGGAGCTGGAGCAAGGCTAACTGGAGTTGGCAGATAGGACCACGTGTGCCACCCATGCTGCGATTTCAATGGTGGGGGAACGATGCTTGTGGTGGCTGAGGTCAGGGACGGGCTCTGCGATGTTCTTCCATTTGTGGCAAGCAGGCGTATATCGCCAGGCTGATTCTTGCCTGGAGCCAGCGTGTGGATTTGTTAGCTTTCAGCAATGTTATTCTTGGTCTATGCTGCTCTGAGGTGATGAAAAATAGGCCCTTCTGGATATAAAAATGTTTTCATTTTAGAATGTTTGGAAAGAGGTGCCAAGGATGACATAAGCAAAGAGCCCCCCAAGCAAAGAAACACTCTGTGTGTGCATCTTCCGAGCGTTTGAGACCCAGGCTGTGCTGAGGTGTGTGTTGGCAAGAACCCATGGGGGAACAACGTGGTCTGGAGGAGCTGTGGGTACCAGAGTCACGAGCTGGGGTCCATCCCATTTAATCCTGTGCTGAGGCTAAATCTTGGTTATTTGCTAACCAGGGATGTGCAGTTGTTGAGCCAAGTGACATGGTGACTGTGATGTGCCTCTGTCTGCAGCGGTTGCAAAGACAAGACTTCTATAACATGGCTTTTTCGTGCTGTCCCATGACTGTCCAAATGCCTGTAAACACCTCATTGTTGTGTGTCGTCCCCCCCCCCCCCCAGCCCTCGCCTCAGTTTATCCTTCCCTCCTACAAATTAGATAAAACCTACCCCGGTACAGCCCGCCTCTTGACTTTTCCTGGGTGTTTTGAGAATTAATTAACAGTCGGCAGAATGTACTGAGATCATCGGATGAAAGCGGCTATAGATATGCAAAGCAGTATTATTATGCAAAGATAAAATTTAGAACCTTTGTGAAATAAGTGTTAAAATGAATGTATTGCAGCGTGTGCCCAGCTCCGCTCAGCTCCCAGGCCCTCCCGTTCGATCACCTGATAATCCCAAGGGAAACGGGAAGAAAATGAGATTTATGGGAGAAGTGCGAAAATGCAGAGGCAAGGTCTTAAAATCAGATTAAGAATGAAAAAAAAAAAAAAAAAGAAGAGAATCTCTGAAAGAAAAGAACTTTTCCTCCTTATCTCTTGGAGGTCTATAAACTCCTGTGTACACACTATAAGCTGCAACCTAAGGAAGAGCCAGAATCAGGTTTATTCCCACCTTATTTCCTTTATTTTTTTTGCACAGTAAAAAAAAACTTTGTGGGAAAGAAAATTAATTTAAGGTATAATTTAAAAAGAAAAATGTCTGAGAAGGGACGTACTCCATCAACTAATTAAACATGTAACAGAGGTGCAATATTCCCAATTAACTACAAAGGTGTGCTTCCATTTCTAATTGCTGACAGTTTCTTTTGGTGGCGACGTGCGCATTAATTGTCTTCAATGGGTAGCTGGTTAGCTTGATAATGTAATGTTTGAAGTGGAGGTGGTAATTACCTTGATTACGTGGGGTTTTTTTCCTAAATGATAGTTGGAGTTTGGGCCTGGGGTTTGGAGTGGCAGCTAAAAAAAAAAAAAATGAGACGAGGGGGAAAATTGAAGGGGTTTTTTTAGGAGTTTAAACCTGGTGGGGCAAAGTCCTCCTGTGGTTGGGAGTAACTTTGGTTGGGATTGCAATGGCCCGGAGAGGAATCGTGCAGCCAACGAGATGTGATTTGAGCACCGACCAGGGAAGCTGCTTGAAATGAGGATGGAGCCAGGTTCCCCCTGCCATCTCCTGCCCTGCTCAGTGCCACCAGCTGTGCTGTGTGACAGCCCTCGGGCTAGCAGGGTGCGTACCACCCGATAGCTACTCCTCCTCACGCACTCACCGGCGAGGGGATGCGCGGGCAAAATGGGGTGATTCTGCAGGGCTGACCCCCGCCAAGAAGTAGTGGATTCCCCTGGGATTGAAGCGAGGACGGTGCCCTGGGGAGGCTGGAGGGGGGGGCTCAGGCAGGGGTGCGGGAGGTTCTGCCTCCACGGGGTGCTCAGAGGTGGGTCCGAGGCCGCCGCCGGCAGCAGCCGTGCGTGATGGATGGTGCGGTTCGGCGGCCACAGATGTCCCCTCCGTCCTCCTCCCCAGTGCCCCGCGGCCTCCTGGCAGCCGGCGAGGAGGCAGGCAGTGGGGCAGGCAGTGGGGCAGGCAGCTGGCTCCCTTCCCAGGCGTCCTGCCTGTCACTTGTGCCGCTCTCCTGATGTTTTCGCTGGCGTGGGAAAGGCCGAGGGCAGGAGGCTGAGCTTGCAATTCCATCCCCAGCTTCCCATCTCCCCCTCCGCTCTTGGCAGCTGAGAGCTCTCCTCGCTGGAGCCGAGGGATTCCCAAGCTTTTATCCTCTGCTGGCTGTCAGCTCTCTGGTATGAGATGAAGTCACCTCCTTCCTCCCTCCTGCCCAGTCCTGCCACTCATGGCAGCCCACCGCGGCCACCCTCTCCCAGGCTCTGTCCTGACGGAGAGCATTCCCTAACCTTCCCTTCCCTGCTGCTCCCTGTCCCTTTATCTTTGCTGTCTCTTCTCCTTCCCACCCCCAGGGCTGTTAGCAGAGCCCAGCCGGGTCCAGGAGGAGCATGTGTAGGAATTGGATAAGGAACAGGATCCACTGGCCTGCGAGAAAGCTTGGCCAGCGCCCGTGCCAAGGCTGTCTTCGTTAGAGCGATGCTCCGGCATGTGCCAGGCGGAGGGGGGCCAGCGGGACAGCACCTGGGCTCGGCCTGGGGAGCTTGCCAGCCCTCTGCTCCCTCCAGCCACACAGCCTCCTGCTCGCTCCATCTTTCCTCCGCTTTCTCCTCTTCCCCCTGGGTCTCTCCTGCTTTGCCCTCGGCCGGACTGAGCAGCGGGCTGAAGGGCAGGCTGTGCGTGCGGGGGGCAGGCACCGAAACGAGCCGCGTGGGCTTTTCCTCAAGAGTTAGATTGCCCTCTCATCATAATTAAATTGGGAGGCAGGAATTGATTTCCCGGGGGGGGCGGAGGCTCTGACAGAACCTCTCTATTTGCAATAGTTTGTGAACGCTGCACGCTCGAGTGAGTGCGGCGATAGCCCAGCCGAGGCACTCTCCCTACCCACCAGCAGATGACAGGGGACAGGAGGATCACAGAATCACCTAGATTGGAAGGGACCTTTTAAGATCATCTAGTCCAACCAA
>JAOXJM010000023.1:115546434-115556722 GCA_026413425.1 Tringa solitaria | reverse complement strand
AACTGGAGACAGGGGTAAGTCTCCTGTGAACTTCAGTTAAGATACCACCCCCTTGCTCTGCATCCAGAGCCTTTTTAAAATTATATTCCCCCACCCCCTTCAAAACGCTTAGGGAATTGATTTTGGTACCTGCATCTGAAGACATCCCTTTTCAGTGGGAGCTAAGCATCTAACCACCTTAAAATACTTTGAAAGTCCCAATCATTGGCCCTCGGAATTATCACAGACTTTTCCTTCTATTCACTCTGTTTCAAGTTTCAGGCACTGTTTGCACTCACACCATTGGTGGTGGTTGTACAGCTTCCCTGAGCTGCCCTTGGCTATGGTTCCTCGGCTGTTGTACAAGTCCATAACGGGACGATCTCCACTCTGAACAGCACAGAGATAATCAGACACACTCTTTCTCCCAGGCTTTCACCTGGGAACACAAAATATCACTGGCAAATGGCTCTGCTGCAGCCTACAGCAGGCAGGGCTTGCCCCAACTTGGTGTCTCCACAACAAGACCAACCACCCTCTTGCCTTGCTGTTGGGGGTTTTAGTCTCAGCAGCATGCAGCAGAATGTGTTCCTGCCTTGAAATATGAAGTTGAGGAAGATTTTCAGTCTCTTGGCTTGTTAGCAGTTGTTTAGCCAACAAAATTAACCAGAGAGTTTCTGTAAGCCCTCCATGGTGAAGGAAGAGAGAGTAGCAGCTCCTGAGGGCAATTTAGCACATCAAAGTTAGGCTCCTGCTCTGTACCACCCCTGGAAGATCATGATGACAGAGAGAGCCAGGAAAACATCACCTGTTGAATTAAATATTGTAAGCTGGGCAGGATGGACATTGCTTCACTGGTTACCCTGGTTACCCTGAGATGTCATCTCATCCTTGCCAACAGCTCAAAATCCAGAAGGGTTGTTGATCCACAGGCTGGATCAACAAGTCAATAAAACACATACAGGCACCAAAGAAACCATTCAGGAAGGCACCAGGGATGCTCCAGTGCTGCAAGGTACCTGTGAGCCTGGGAAATGTCACCTGGGCATTAAAAGATGGCTCCTACAGAGGAGTGAGGTTCTGGGATGGCCTCCCAGGAGGAGCAGATGGGACAAGAAGCCCATCCAACCTACAGATGGACTCTGAGCAGCTTCTGGTGTGGTGACCTAGAGCAGAGGCTGCTGCTGCTCCTCCCTGCCCTCTGTCCCCTGTTCCTGGATAAACAGTGCCCAGCGATAAGTTACCCATTTGTAAAAAGGGTGGGGACAGAGCAGCCTCAAGAAGTGCAGTCAGTTCTCCGTCACCTGAAGTTTTCCACCCAGGTTGGCATCTCCTCCCCTAATGCCACCACCAGCAGCCATGTTGGGTGACAGGGTGAGGCTGTGGCTTTTGCCATATCAGACCAAATAACGGGGTGGATGACTTTTAGCCTTCCTGCATGAGGAAGGAAGAAGGACAGATTGTGTGCGTCAAGTCTTGAGAAGTCTTTAGCCCTGGATCCTGTTCTGTTTACCTCGTGTAAAGAGGAGGAGCGTGAGCTGAAGAAGGGGCTTGAATGAAGACAGAAGACATCACCCCAGAGGTGGTATTTGGGATATTTTTTCCTTCATTTGGGTTCCTAGCCTAATAAATGAAATCTCACAGGCTTGGCTCCCAGGGTCTCACAATCCGAAGGTGCCAAGACAACAGCCCCCTTCTTGCCAGGGCATGTTTCACATATTAAGGACAGTACTGGCATTTTTAGGCATGCAAAATATTGAATTCTTCTAGCTGTCAAAGATTCAATCACATCTTTTAGAGTTGAATCAGTTAATTTCTGAAGCATCACCGCACTCCAGCTTCTGTTTAGAGCCTTGAAAAATTCCCCCTCAGATCCAACTGTGCCTGAAAACCTGGATTCCTTTTGAATGAAACTAATCCAAAAGATGCACCATGGCTGTTAATGGGTCTTTTTTCTTGCTATGGGACCAGAGCAGGGCTGGCCCAGAGTAAAGCCCAGCTGAAATGTGTGCTGTGTGGACATCACCTGCTCAAGACCAACTGTTTGGCTACGTTGACCTACTCCTACATGGCCACCCCGCTGGCTGATGTAGTCTTTCTTCTTGCTCTTCCACAACCTATGGCATAGGCCTTGCCACGTGTCTGTGCAGCACTCAAAGCAAAGCAACCCAATAGGGTCCAAGTGTGAAAAAAAAAAAAGCACTAGTAAGGGCTAACCGTATTATAGGATCCTATTCCTTATTCCTGATGAGTTAATGCACAGAGAGAAAGAGACATAAACAGAAAAAAAAGCTGTGTTATGAATTCTGCAGGGCAATAAACCTTCAGCAAACCAGGTATTAAGAAAGGGAAGGGGAATGAAAACCCCACCAAGCAATTTGACACTTTACCTGTACATAATTATTCATCCAACCCCTAGCGATAAGCACAGCACACTGTCCATGCAGATTAGGACCCCCGTGGAGAAGAAAACCCTTCTTCCTTTCCCTGTTCTCCTCAAAGGCCGTATTGTTCCCAAAGAGTTAACAGCAAAGCAGGTCTGCAATTACCCGGGAATAATGGGGTGTGATTGGGGCACTGAAGAGCTGGAATTGATTTTTTTCAGGCTTTCAGCCCTAGAAGCCCCTCCCTGACTTCCTGGTAACTCATGACCAGCAGGGTCAATAGAGCAGAAATCCTTCTAAAGGGCCAATCTGTATTTGAATTATTTAAACAATGTAGTACAGCCAAGTTAAATGGGGCTTATCAAATGTTACACCTCTTAAAGCACAATTGGAGACAAGGATATTAACTGCTGAACGCTCCACTGCTGGACGCAGAAAGGGGAGGGGAGAAAAAAAAAAAGGGGAGAAAGAGGAAAAATAAAGGGGTGGGGGCAAAGGGGGCTGGTTGGTACAAGGGGAGGAGCAGGTGTCTTCTGCGTGGTCTTGGCCAGCGATGGTCTCTTCTTCCTATTGGAGACCCTCCACGCTTACCCAAACCAGAGCTGGCTTTACCATCCTGACCCAAAGACATTAAAAACCCAGACTTGGGGTATTTGAGTGCTTAATCTGCATCATCTCCCTCCCCTCACCCCCCTCCAAGGATAAGAGCAGCTGGGGATCAGGTGCTAAAGGATATATGGGTCTTTTCTTTGCCTTTCCCAAAGGAAATGCAGTGAGAGGTTGTTTCCATGTCGCGATAGGCTGGGGGTCAGGATCCCCGTGCACAGCTCGGGACGTGCACTTTGCCCAGAAAGGGCTGAGACACAGATCCATCCACAGGGTTGCAGTGGAAAAAAGTAAGAGGAAGCAAAAAAACCATAATAATAATAGGATTTTCCTCCAAAATTGCGAGCCAAACAAAAAACTCTCAGCTATTGAGAGGGGCTAACGACAATTAGGGGAAGTCTGGTTTGCTGAGCAGCCCCTAAAGATGATTACAAGTATTTTTGCCCATAAAAGTAACGAGCTTGCTTAGGTTAAGAGCCAGGAATTTATCCAGGAAAAGAAGTTAGTCGTTTTCTTGCAAATTCAAATGCAAACAAGAATCCACCTGGGGGTTTTTCTGACCATTTATCCCTCTTTACCCCAACCCTTCCGCGGCGTTTAAGGTGACCATCCGTGCATGGGGACGCTGGGAGGGTCCCCGGTGGGATGCTGGGGGGGTAAATAGTTCACAGGTAACTCATGCCCTGATGTTTTCACCTGACTTATTTGACCTGGAGAGAAAACAAATACGTTTGCAAGTGAGAAAGCACGGTCAGCCCCACAAACTGCAAACGGGTCCCAAAAGAGCCTGAATTCACCGGGTGATGTGTGGACGGGGGAGAAATAATCCAGCCACACACAGCCCCACAGCAAGGATATAGGTGGAAAGGGCTTGTAAATGATTCGCAGACCCAAAATGTATAAATATTGGCTAACTGACCCGCAGAGGTTTTGCCAGAAAGCCATGAGTCAAAAGCAAAGGAGACAAGAGGGGGAAATGCAAATTAACAACGCTGTCTCAATGACTCGTGTGCCTTCATTAATACAGCTACTGTGCTGCCTCTGAGCTAATTAACCCTCTTAATTAAGAGGGTTTCAAGCTGTTTTCTCTGTGCTTGTGCGCACAGAGGTGTCAGCAGCCCGAGAAGTGGGTTTTGGGGGGGTTTTTGCCCAGCCCTGAGCTGTACCCCCAGCCCGACAGCAGCAGGTCAGAGACGTGCAATCGGCCAGAGCCGGCCAGGAAAACTCAGAGGGAAACATTTCCTGCTGCAAAAGGCTGTCCCATCCAAACTGGAACATTTCAGGAGACGTTGCTGATTTCGGCTGAGGTTGTGTTGTGTTTTGGTTTTTTTTTAAAGGGGAAAAAAGAAAAAAAAAAAGGGAAAAATAATGAGGGGAAGGAGAGGAAAGTTTTCCTGACTCTGTTCCATCCTTTTTATCAGAAGTTAGGAATATAAGAAGGTGCCTCGCGGCTCAAATCCAGCCCAGTGCTATCTCAGTATTTGACATTATTTGTCATTTGGGGAAGAATTTCAAAATGTTTAGATTTCGTTACGGTTGAAAATGAAGCCCCAAACTCAACCCTTCCTCCCCCTCCCTCCTCGCCAAGCGGCGTTTGCCATCCTTCCCTGACCGCCCTTTTAGGATCATCGTTTGCTGTAAAACCAAACAGGGTGGGGTTTTTTTTTGGGGGGTGGGGGGAAACGCCTGTAACCCCCATCTCAAACAAAACCAGGCGCTGGGTTTGCTCACTTGGCCGTGACAGATCCAGCCCCAGACACCCTCTACCTTCCCGTTGTCCACGGGAGGGGGGGTGTCCTGTCCCCCCACCGTCTCTGGACGTCATATCTCCAACGGCTTCTTCCACCTTGAAGACCAGACGTCCCGGTGAAGGTCACACCATCGCCAGCAGCCCCTGCTTTCGCAGGCTGCTCTCCCACCCCGGGTGGCGTTGGAAGGGGACGGGATGATCACAATATTGAGAAAGCTCAACCCAAGCAAATGGAGGATTTTATAAACTCCTGGCCTAGCCCGCGGGCTGCAAGGTCGCCCCTTATCTGGGTTTGCAGAGCGGTTTGCAAAGTGCTGGCAGCCCTCCAAATATGTTTGGGAGTTTTTTGGTTTTGTTTTTCTTTTTTACTCTAACCTAAGGCTGCCGGACTCCCACATTTGACATTTTCCAAGTGCTGTTAAAAGGATGAGGCAGCGACCGGGAACAATGTGTGATTATAACAGCCGGCTGGGATGGGGAAAGCCGCCTGGCTGAGGTTTTCCAAGAGCTGGAGCAAGTGTGAAGGCTCAGCAGCCTGGCCGCCCGCCCCACGGGAACCCTCTTCATTGGGGATGCTGCAGGGTGCAGAGGGGTGCCCGGGCAAAGCCAGTGCTCTCCCTTGGAAAGCCTTTTAATTGGGGGCCCAAGGTGGAATAATGAAGTTTTGCAAAGTGGAAATGTTGGGGTGGCTTTATCAGAGCTGCTCTGGGAGCATCCTCATGGCCAGGTTGGATGGGGCTTGGAGCAACCTGGTCTGGTGGGAGGTGTCCCTGCCCAGGGGAGGGGGTTGGAACTGGAGGATCTTTAAGGTTCCTTCCAACCCAAACCATCTAGGATTCTATGATCCCTGCCCGATTGCCTCTACTTTGCCTCCTGATACCCCATAGTGCAGATCCCATGCTGCCACCCCCATTTCAATCTGGGCTACCACCCCCATTTCACACAGAAACGAGACCAAAAGTAGCCATAAGGATAACTCAGAGTCAGTTAAAGGAGCTTGTAGACTTGAACCTGGGTTTCTTAGGGTCTGCATTAACCTCTGGATATACTATTCTTCCCTTTCATGCTTTCATTAATCCATCAGTAGCATGGGCTAACCACAGTTAAAGAGCTGCACTCATTAATGGATGTGTTCAATAGTGCACAATAATTTAAAGGAGCTGAGGTGCCCTGATCCTCAGTTGGGAATACTTCTCTTATTTGGTGGAAAAAAGGGGAAGAGAGGAAGTCCACACTGAAGACAGACAAAAATATAAACTCGCTCGTGGTTTTCATTTCCCCTTTTTCTTTTATCTGGCTGGAAAACTGACCGTGCAGGACAGGGAGTAAAAGAAAACAAAAGAAAGAGGAAGGAAAAACAACACCTGAAAGTACTGTTTTTCCTGCTTTTTTTCGCAAGAAAACAAGTCCAGAAAATTTCTTCCAAAACACTTTTTTTCACCCGACAGACACCCACACTTAAAAAATGTATTTTTGAGAGGGGAAATGATGAAAGGAGAGGAATGGCTGAGGAGAAGCTTGAACACAAATTGGATTGGAAGTGCAAAAGGGGTTATTAGTCTGATAGGGAGGATTATTTTACATCTCGACCACCTATACAACTGCACGTGCGCCCACCTAAATGAAATGTTGTCTTTGATCCCTGGTCAAAGTCCTCTGGCTACAAACAAGGCTTGTTGTACTGCGGATTAACAGGGGGAAAAAAAATTAAGGGATTCTATATATACAGTTTTTCTGGCTTTGGTTAGAAACCCCAAGGTCAGGGCAAAGCTCTGATTTCAAACAACTGCGTTTTGAGTGATCCTGTTTATTCCAAGTGTCTGCCGAGGCTTTGACTCCGAGCTATTAATACAAAATAAATAATTTTCACACGAGCTATTTTTGCCTCCCTCGCCAGAAAAATAAAGCCAGGCGGCCACAGAAGCGACGCGTGTGAACAGCAGCGGGGGCACGAGCTGGGGCCACGGGGCTGCTGTGATTTTCTCGGCTGCCGAATGACACGCGGAGCAAGGGGTGCCGAGCGAGACCGCCTCGGCCAGCACCGTGAAGGATGTTTCTGCGACACGTACGGGGGTGGTGGGAGACTCCCGGGCCGTGTTAGACCATGGGGTTTTTATGGCATCTAAATCCACCGCTGCTTGAGAGGGCATGTGACCTGCAATAAAGGCAGCTTAGCCGCTGTGAGAGGCAGCTTCGCAAGCTGCCCCGTCGCAGAGCCTGTCGGGCAGATGTGAGCCCAGATGATGCAGATGTGAGCCTGGAAGATGCAGATGTGAGCCTGGAAGATGCAGATGTGCTGGCACAAGACCCTGTGATGGGTGCAGATGCATCCAGAAGACTGTACTTCTATGGGGCTGGGTGCAAATATGGGGTTTTTGGCAAGCAACATCCCACCACAGCACTCCCAAGTAGGGATCCCTTGAGGAGTCTCGTTCCCCGTGGTGTGGGACCCATCCAGGCTGGCTGGGGTGTGCTTGGACGCACAGCATCGGGATCCTTAGGGCAGGGGAGCAAGAGGTCAAGAGATAAAGGCAGCGGGTCCTTGCTCAGCTGTGTTCCCAGCAGAGGCCAGGGACGAGCTGTATTTGCACACCTGCAGCCAAGCCCCCTCCCATGCCCATGGTCATACAGTCACAGCCCACTTACTTTCTCCACCAACTGCTTTCTGGGCCCCTTTTTTGCAGGTTGATGTTCTGAGCTCACCACGTCTCTGCATTTGCCTACTCGATTTCAAACCTAGTGGTGGAGTGAAATGGGAGGGGGGTTCAAATAGTAGCATGCACTCCAACATATGAGGACCTCAGAGGTGGGAAATAATTCTACAAAGCCTCTGCAGAGGCTACCTGGCCTTATTCTGTGGTGTACCTGAAGGACAGCCCTGCTATTTGTCTCCAAGAACCACTTTAAAGTCTCCACCACTTCCTCGTGTGCGCCCCATAATAAAGGGGCTTCATAAGGGTTTAGCGGTTCAGAAATTACAGCAGCCTTGAATGGGGACATCAGTAAGGCAAGGAGAAGACAGTGAAGTATAAAGTGATTGCCTCTCAAAATCACAGCCCTTAACCTGTATTAATGTCAGGCACCCAGGTCTGCTTGGAGAAAGGGAGTTCTCTGCTCCCCTCCAACACCATGGCCCCTCCATTGAAATGGGCACCAGCTGGACCAGAAAGGCTCTCCCACCTTCCACCTCTGCTGGATACGATCCATGGAGGGAGGCAACCTGACCCTGAGGTGTTTTGTGTGCTCGGACCCACACAGGCACAAGACAGACCTTCAAAGGTGCCAGACAAAGGACCTGGTGTGGGAGGTTCCCTCCAGAGCAGGAGAGGAACTGATGGCTGAGGAGACATGGGAGGCGTTCACTGGAGTCTACAGGGATAGCACGTGGCTGGAAAACTCTATCTACCATTGACATCTGGGTCCTGTAGTTCAGGGGCTGTTTTTTAAGGATCTGTTAAACTATGTATTGATCAATCTAGCCAGCTAACTTAAAATATCAGGTTATAAAAAGACATATATTCATTTAAACTGTAAGATCTCCAAGACGGGACTGTGTCCTACGGAAGGCGAGTGTTGCAGTGAGGTGTAACATCCTTGTTAATCTACTGGGATGTGGAAGAAGCAGACAAGGTATTAGAAACACAAATGTTTATTGGGAAAAAAAAAATATTGAAGATTAGGATTTAAACGCAATTAGAATCATAGAATTGTCTGGGTTGGAAGGGACCTTTCAGATCATTGAGTCCAACCATCAACACGTCTTTGATAAAACCCATCACTAACCCATGTCTCTAAGCTCTATGTCAACCCTGCTTTTAAATACCTCCAGGGATGGTGCCTCAACCACTTCCCAGGGCAGCCGAGTCTAAGGCTTAAGAACCCTTTCCGTGGAAACATTTTTTCCAATATCCAATCTGAACCTGGCCTGGCACAACTTATACCAATTCTGGTTCTGGATATCCACCAACTACAATTTTATAGAGGCAGAGAGAGTGTACCTGGGGAAAATCACTACAAGCTCACCTTGGACTCATCTTCTTTCCCAGATGCTTCCTAACAGCCTCTATTTTCAACTGGGAGAAAGGAGGCATAAACACAGTCCATCACTGTCACAAATCATACATTTCAGTTTTCCATGTTTGGCAAAATCAGAGCGCGGCATATCCCTAGTGCAAAGCACCAGCTTGATTTTACTGTCACCCTTGGAGACCCCAGGGTCTGGACCTCTGTCACGTTAATGAGGTCTTGATCTCAAATAGAGCCCCTATGTACCCCATAATATGGCTAAATACCAATAAAATCTTATGTGTCCTGCCCGTCATTCCCACCGGGGGCCTGGGATCTGCCACGTCCCTGAGGAAATCCATGAATTACCCAAATCTGAGCTCCCGCCAGGACCAAGGCGGGCGAGCAGAGGGGGCCAGCTGGCTTTCTCAAGCCCTGAGCTGTAGGCACCTATTAACAATTAGCTTTTTGGCTCCACTAAGTGCACTCAGCCTGACTTGGTTTTATTGGCATCACCCATCTCCCAGTAAATGTGATAAGAGGGTCTGATTAGCCGCGGCGTTCAGACCGGGCTCAGAGCTAGTCTCCGGCACGGCTGTCTGAAGGCCACTTACCACATCTGCTTTCCACGCCACGCTTCCAGGCCCAGGAGGGCCTAATGAAGATTGTCCCTGGACCTCATTGTTTACTTTTAGGCAAGCATCAGAATTAAGACCAATTTAGCTGCCCCTTCTTTTCCTTTTCTCTTTTTTTTTTTTTTTTTTTTTCCACTGGGCTCAGTCTAAACACGCATCTCAAGAAAGAGACTTTTTTATTGCCAAGACAACGTGTGATAAGGAAAGATCATCTGTCTGCGAGAAAATTACTTCTGTGGGGTTTGGAAAGCGGTCCCAAGGGTCTGATTCCAGCACAGGCAGAGCCCCTGGAGAACATTAAAGAATTATAACTCCTGTGATAAAGCACTTTCTTTTATAGTTTTTTATTTCATGGCAATAGTCACAGCTTAAAGATAAGAACAACATACATTTTGTTTAACCAGGCTCTTGTTCCTTGGTGTGGGGCTCACAGTGAACTGGCATCCATCAAACTCCTTTGTGATTTACATGAATACCCGATCCTTCTGATAAGGGAAGGTGTAAGTCAACACGGTTCTGTTGTAATTGGGTGTTACCTGTTTAGATACGGAACTGCTATCTCAGCATCAGTTCACAGGAGAGCTCCACTTCACCTTTCCTTGCTTGGTGCAGGGAGAATGTGTCTCGGTGTTGCGTTGGCCCCCAGGTGTTGCAACAAGCTGCTTGGAAGCATCTTTTCTCTTCGGTCTGGTGGACGTGGCCACAGGACATGGGGGAATGCCAAAACGCATTGTGCAGTCAAACAGTGAAGGGAAAAAAATTGCAGAAAAAATATCCCCACTTAAACCCAAAGTCCCCGCTTCAGGTTCAGCATCATCCTTGGCCACAGACTGGTGGGGACGGCATGGTCTAGCAAAGAGGTCCTACCATATCCTTATTTTGCTGATATAATAATACTATAATAATTAATAATGATATAATAAATCATA
>JAOXJM010000023.1:115497940-115512499 GCA_026413425.1 Tringa solitaria | reverse complement strand
GGTTGGACTAGATGATCTTGAAGGTCCCTTCCAACCTAGATGATTCTATGACTCTATAATCAATATTTATCGGTGCTGTCATGTTCAGAGCTTAGAGCAATATATACCCTACGTATTTCATATATTACTACACATGGCATGTATAGGTTTTATATATATCTAAGGTTTTACAAACATATGTGTGTGTTATATTTGTGTACATATATATAAATATATATATGCATGCGGTTCTATACAGCTACATTCTTTAGAGCCATGGAATAATGATAGAAACCCAGAGAGAATTGATCAGAGATGACTCACAGCTTGCTACAATGGCATTCTTAAGGACACAGCGTTTGTATATATATAAAAATATGTATGTTTATATACACGGATGCATGCACGTGTACAATACACACACGTATGATAACAATAATACAATTATTCGCATTTCTACAAGCAGGATTTTGCCCCTGTGGCTGGGAAAAATGTCTTTCCCTCTGATCTGTACCAGGCCGGGGAGAAAAAAACCCAAACAAACAAGCTTTGAGTTTCGGGAGTTGCAGGACTGTGGAAGCTCAGTTTGGAGGATCTCTAGTCCAGCCTCCTTCTGGAAGCAGGACAAGCACTGGCACTAGATGAGGTCAGCCGTGGATCTGCCTGGATGAGGTTTGGAAATGCCCAGGGATGGAAATTCCCCCGGCTCCTGATGAAAATGCCCAACTTGTGGTTTATGGTGTGTCCCCTTGTGCCTCCTCCCACTACTGAGAAGAGTTTGGCTCTGTTTGGCTCTGCATACATCTACCCAGCTGCTCTCTGGTGTCTTTGCAATGCCCCCAGGTAGCTCCAGTGTCCCTGGGCCCAGAGCTGGCCCTGGTTTGGTCCACCTGGGCACTGGTGGTCACCTCTACAGACAGACAGATGGCCACCATCAGACAAACAGATGATGCACTAGGATGTACAGCCACAAATCCTACGGTTTAAGGATTTTCAGCTCGTGGAATCACAGAATCATATAATCATTTAGGCTGGAAAAGACCTTTAAGGTCATCAAGTCCAACTGTAAACCTTACACTGCCAAGTCCACCACTAAACCATGTCCCCAGGTGCCACATCATCAGCTGCTCAGTAGGAGGCCAAAAGGGCCAAGAGCACGTGACGGCTGTGTCATGCTTGGTGATGAACTAGTGCCAGATGCCAGCCGTGAGAACCCAACAGACCATGCTCTTCAATCCTTAGCACGGCCCCTGGCATGGTCCAAGCACCTCAGCCTGACCCAAGCATCTCCTGGTGCAGGTCCTGGGAAGCAGTTTGGATGCGACCACTGTAGATTGGGGTTCCAAGAGCATCTGAACATGGCCAGACTCTGCCAGCTGGCCTTAGGGTCAGGGTTCACCAGTTACCCAGTAGCCATAAGGCCAGTTCCCATGGCTCAGCCGTGGAGCAGCATCTTGGCATGTCTCCACAGCACACCTGCTTGTGATCCCCTGTGGGTACACCAGAGAGGGCTGCACATGTTGGAGATGGTCCTTTGCCCGTGCCCAACTCAGAAACAGCTGCTTGGGTGGGATCATGGCATTGCAAATCCCAAGCTTTTCTGATCCTCCACATTTTTTTCCCCATCAAAGGAGAGCCTCTGCTACAGCACGTCCATTTGGAGATGGGACATATTTCAAGGAGGGAAACTCTGTAGCTGTTTTTCCTTTGTCAAAAGACAGAAAGACCATTTCCAGGTGCCTCCTGCCAAGCAGACCCCAGGCTGTGGATGGCCCCATCCTGGCCATTCCCTGGCTCCCTGTGCTAATCTAAGGTTTGTTAAAAAATATTTGGACAGTCGATAAGCCGAGGAATCTCCTGTTTATCAGAAGAGCCTCAGATATTTACAAGTGTAAGAATTGGAAGTAGGAGTAAGAAAGGGGAGGTCACTGGTGGGTGGGATCAGGCTTGCATCCTAGCAAAAGAAAGCAGACCTTGGACCTTCCCGTGTGCACAACTTGAAAGGCAGCAGAAGTTGCTGTAGGACACAGTTTTTTGGACGCAGGAAGTTGCTATCAAAGGGGTGGCCAGCAATTACTCCGACCAAAAGCACCCCACATCCTCAGGGGTGTTCGCATGCCTGTCTCCTTTAGAGCAAACCGTGCACCTTTTGGATGTGGGTACTTGTCCTGGTTTGAGGGCCCAAACCATGACAGGCCTTCATGGTACTTCAGCGTGTGGGTCGACAGTCTCTCCAGTCAGCTCTGGTATAAACATTGGGCTTGATAGTTTGGGTTCTGATGGTTTTGGTGTGTTGAAGAGCTGTCAATGCTTTTCCAAGCAACCAGGTTGGCCAGTCCCCCAGGGCCGTCTCCTGCCCTTTGCCAAAACAGGTAGTTTATTTGTATCTGCTTTAGAGGAATCCATCCCATTTCCACCCACTCTTCTTCCATTCGCTGCTTTTCTCCACATCTGTGACTGTGGCCTCTGAAAGTTGTCCTGTTGTCCCCCTCCAGCGAGGCAGGGAAGAGCTTTTGCTCCTTCTCATGGGGGAAGAACAGCGTCACATGGAGACGAAAAGCCTTGTTCGAGGGAAACCTATTGCAGAGCCAAGACCGAGCTCAAATTCGGGCCCAGGATTTGACCCACTTTCCTGACTTTTTCTCTTGCACATGGTCTCAGCTGGTCCCTTGGCTGCTTCTGCCTCCACCGTCCTTCAAAACGGGGAAAACATATCCACGAAGGAAAGGAGTATTCTTGGCTGCTGGCAGTGGTGTGTGCCATAGACCTTGGCTTGCCACAGGCGGCGGAGGGAGCTTTGCAGGGGAGGGACGCAATGTTCCCTTTGCCTTGACGTGAAACATTTGGCCTGGGAAGGGTTGCAGAGGAACATTCTCGCCGGGTTGTTTGACAAAGCAAGGAGAAAACACATTTCTTTGCCTTTTCGAAAGCGGCACGTGGCTCGGCCGGGTTGTGGGTTCAATGTTTCTGAAGCAATAAGTAGGGTCTTCAGGTTTGGAGGAGGAAAGGCGTTTGGTGAGACAGCCAACTGAATAACCAACCATTTTCTCCAACGTAGACATGTCAGGTAGACCCCAAAACATTCTGGGACAGCGTCGAGCCACTTCTGTGAAGCTCCACAATGATGCATTTTGCTCGAAACCGTGTTTATGGTGCAGAGCGAGGAAATTTACCCCCTTCTCCATTTCCTGCAGACCAGAGACGACACAAGTGATGGCCAGAACCTGTTTTTACAGACACATCCTTGGCTCTATTAGCTGAAGGGTAGGATAATGCTCATAGGCTTTCTGATCCTGCATCAAGCTAAGGATGAAAAAGGAAAGAGCCACTGACAGCTTGCTTTTTGGCTACAGATCTCTCCCAGGCATACATTTGGGCTCTTTGATTTACAACCGACCCCTGTCCCTGCTGCTTTTGTCTCTCCTTGGTTTTTGCTGCTGCTTTCCTTTCCAGTTCAGCCCCGCTCTGCCATGGTACTGGACCAACCAGCACTTTTAACCCCTGTGATCTGACCAGGAACCACCATTTTGGTGGGTTTTTCCCCTTGAAACTTCAGCTTCTGGCGTCACGGGAGCATCTCGACCCATTCAAAAGAAATAGAAGACGTGACTTTCGGCTCCACTAGCTGCAGCAAAACGCTTATTGAAAGGACCCCTCAAGGCTTGGGCTGTAGGAAGGATTGCAACACTGTCACTTTTTAATGGAAAAAATCTCGGGATTTGGGACAAACCCTCCTGAGCAACTGGGAATGGCAAATCCTGTGTCCCCCTGCTGTGCTGTCCATGGCCGTTCCCTTGAAGCAGAAGGTGAGGGTGTCTTGGGTGGGATCCCAGCGTGTCTTGGGTGGGATCCCAGGGTGTCTATGTGTCCAACGGGGCCAATGTCCTTTGCCTCAGCTGCGAGTGCCCCTGAGAGTCCTTTTGGGATTCGTGTATACACAGGATTGTGGCTCTCACCTCTTATCATAACAAATTGTTTCAGGAAACTGCTTCTCTGCGGGGGAAAACTGCTCTCAGGGTCTGTTTAGAACCTGTAAGTGCCTGGCTGTGTTTGAAGGACAGCTTCTCCTTTGCTGAGTTGCTTCACTGGGTTGAGAAGACACTTCCGCGGGGGGAAATGTTGATATTAAATATCCCTCCAGCTGTAAACAAAACTCCAGTGCTATATTAATGGAAGTCTCTTGCCATTCCTCTTCACCCAGAGGGGTTGAAGGCAGGAGGGGGCTGGAGGGCAGAAGAAGGTAGACAACCTGTTGATGTTTCTCATGCAGTAGGGTCTGACCCCAGACCAGGGCAGGAAGGGCTCTTTGTCCCCTTCTAGAGGCTGGCTTGGGCTCAGAAACTTAGAAACTGGTTGCTGGATCTGAGCTGAAGGGTTCAAAATCTCCCTGTTGGAGGTGCTTTTTACTGTTATTACCCCTTTGGTTCCTGACACTTTTGGTGTACATGTTCAAGATGATCTCTCCAAGGTTAAGAGATTTAGGGTTGCTAAAGAAACATCCCGACTCAGAAGGTGTGGACCTAGGAATGGCCATGCTGGCGGAGTTGGGCTTTGCAGAGATGGTGGAAGGACCCAGAGAGGGGAGTTCAAGCCACCTTTCGGACTCAAACCCTGGGCAACCTCCCTCTGATCCCCAGCTGACTTGGTTTAGAGAGGGTATCTGATTCTCCTGGCTGGGAAGGCAGAAGTACTCAGACTTTGGGTGGGCTGTGTCCTTGGTCAGAGATGCTGTCATGCCCTAACCATGCTGGAAAAAAGTGCCTGTAAGCATGGGCTGGCTGGCAGTGCTCAGAGCTGCCTTCTTGTTGAGCCCTGCATTGTCCATACCAGTTGGTCTCTGTGGACCTGGTGGTGGATGTGAAGGACCACTCCCAATGACTAAGAGCCATGGAGGGCCACATCCAAGAATGTTTTTTCCCTACCAGACCCCAGCAACCCACTTAGGAGTTGCTCCTGGCTCCCTGGGGACTGAATGTCCCATTGTGGAAAGTATTTCTGACATTAGCACACTCAAGGCCTCACCCAAGATTAGGAGGCTGTTGTGCAACACACAAGTGACATTTCCTGCCCTGGGGACCTTGCAGTCCTCATAAACAGTAGGTGTGAGGGGAAAAATATCTCCTTTTACACAGCAAGCTAATGACCAGGATGGGGACAGGACCCAATCCATTCTCTCCACCGGCTTCATCATTCAGAGAGATTTCATGATCTGCTCTCAGTGAGAAGGTCCTTCATGGATGAAAGGTAGAAGGACTAAGTAGAAGGCCATTAGTCAAGGCCAGGGACCCAACCCTAAAAGGGACTGAGTGATCCCAAGGCTGATATTTCCAAGATAAGGGCTGGGCAAAGGCACTCAGGGGAGCTGTACATTCAAAGAGGAAGATGAGGCCATTCGGCACATGAGGCCACTCCAGCCATGGACCTTCTTGGTCTGACCAGCAAACATTAGCCTTTCCTCAACCCTATCCCGTACCTGGCTTTGGGAGAGGGAGTAAATCTCTCCAGCAGAAAGGCTATTACAGAGGTCACCGGACGGACCCATAAATCTCCATTATCAGACAGCGGCTCCTGTGCCACAAAACGGAAATTATTGCCCTGAGTGCGACTGGGGGAGCTTTTCCTTCCCCCCGCATTGTTCAGGGCCCTCCGGGAGCCGCTTGGGCAATTTGCTGCCTGAATAAACGTTTCCTTTCCCGGCTGCTAAGTACAAGGAATAAGTGTCAGGGGATCTCATAATGCCAGGATTTAGAGCTCCAGTCCCTGAGACAGAAGCCAAGAAAACACTTTGGTTTTTTTTTTTTCCTCCTTTTTTTTTTTTTTTTTTTCTGGGGAGCCTCCAGTCTGCTGCGCCTTAATCCCCGTTATTAATAACAGTGGCAAATTAAACAATCAGTGCACTTGAAGCCCAGTGACCTCCATCCCCAATATAGCTCAGCTTGATGGTGGATCATGGTTCCTGTGTGCTCTGAGCACTGGGCTTGTCTTGGCAGGGACCTTGGAGATCGTGGTCTCTTCTCGCAAGCACCCAGGCATGGGGAGGGGGTCTTGCACCCAGGCATGGGGAGGGGTCTTGCCCCCAGCTATGCTGCTGGGAGAAGGAGGCAAGGCAAAGACCATGGCCCAGATCTTCAGAAGCAAGCAGGCATTTTGAGCATTTGGGTTTAGTAGGTCTTGGACACCCGCCCACGTCAAACTGCAGGGGTTGCTGCGTTTCAGGTGATACTTTCTCGTTGCTTTGTAGACCCTCAGGTTTTCAAGAGCAGCTGGGATGTCTCAGCTGTGTGGCCAGAAGGTCAGCTCAGAAAGCTCCCTTTCGGCAACTTCATCCCTGAGTTTAGTGATGCTGTGAAATTGCGGCACCTCTTTTAGAAGGAAATCCAGTCCCTTGCCTTCCACTTCTCCATCGGGGCCCAAATGCCCTTAGTTCACTAACGAGCATGCACTAAGCCTACGTCACCTCCTCTGAGCCAGTTGGATGGATGGACCCTACACTGGATGGAGCGTCCAAGACACAACCTTTGGCATCATCAAGCGTACTTTGAAGCAGGAAAGGATATTTCTCCTCCAGGTGAGATGTCTTGAGGTCAAGGAGCTCCCTCTGCGCTGACAGGGCTGCGGGAATGGTTTTAATGAGGTTGCACTCTGCAGATGTCATCTTCTGACTCAGCACTGGGTGGTGCGTGCCAGGAACGCACCCATCTGATATTACCCCACCGGGGCTGCAATTAGGGAGAGTCACCCATTGCGTGGAGCCCCAATGTGCCCAGAGATCAAAGTCTGTTCCTTCCCCATCTCAAGCACCGGTAATTCTTGTTTACTAACGTTGACAAGGATCACCTTTGTCTGCAGCTGAGACACAAATCACACAAATGTTATTACTACAGAAGCAGAAGAAGGTTTGGTTGTTTGTTTTGTTTTGTTTTTTTTTTTTTTTAAATTAAACCAGCGAAAGTGCCTCAAGAGAGAAGCTCCAGTCCAAATCCCACGGAAACTGAACAAACCACCCCAAACAAGTAGCAAAGAATATAGCTCGAACAAAAATAGTTGAAAAGAGGTGAGGAAAGGGAGGAAGTCTCACGACTGCTTTGCACTGGGATTTTGGATGCCTGTTTACAAACCAACAGCAAAAATAACATGGACAGCGGAGCTGGGTGTCACACAAACTCTTAGGAAATAGCACTCAGCAAATTTGATTATTGTCAGAAACTAGGAGACTTATGGTTTGCCTGGTTTCAACTCCACATCCTCTTATTTTTTTCTAAAAACAGAAGTTTACCCACCCATACTTGACATTTCTTCCTATCACACCCATTTTCAGGGACCTTCTAACTCAAGAGATAGTCCCACTCTTAACATTTCTGAGGGACTGCTGGGAATTTCCTCATTTTTTATTTTATGAAAAACTTTCAGATTTTTTGGTTTTCTGGTGGAAAAACCTCCAGCAAAGATGACATTTTGTAATTAGTCACAGGCACAACTCAAATCGATCAAGTGTTTTAACTGTTACCTTTGGACTACCTCTGCTCTGCTAAATTCTCCCTGGATTATGTCAACAACTTTGTACTGAATTATTTTCAAAGTAGAAGGGATTTTCTCACAGGACAAAAATTACTGTGAAAATAATTTGGCTTTTTCTTTAGAAACTGATGAGCAAAAACCTCAACAACTTTTAAGATGAAAAAAAATAATAGTGAAATGTTTTCCTTTCTTGAGATTTTTCAAGGAAATTAGTTCTTTCCTGACCAGCTGTTCCAGTCCCTTCTCTTTTCAAAGGAAGTTTATTTGATCTAGATTTTGGCTGTGATTCAATTGTGATTTTAAAGGGGAAAGTGAGGCATTATGGTTAACGTATCACTGAATCCACGTGTACAAAAATCACCTGGAGGGATTCCCAGCTTTCCTAAACCACCAGAATTGCTCAAAGGCAATGAGATTTTCCTAAGCTGCTGAGAAGATACTGGATTCCTTCTTTTCTGGTTCCAGAGCCCCATGGATACACTCATTTACTGTCTTCTAGTATTTCCCCTGTCCATATGGTGTAATCTCAGGCCATTTTTAGCCTGGTTTTCCAGGGAGAATTAGGCTCACATGAATCTTTTTCTCCGTGTCTCTGTTTACTGGCACCACTTTAGCAATTTTTTAATCCTTTCGCTGTTTCATGATTATGTTGTTTCCTGCAGATTTTCCAAAAATGGTCTGGAGAAAAGAGAAAACGAGGCTGATGTTTGAACATAACCTTTATTAGACAGCAAACGATCCACATGGGATCGGGACACAGATCAGCAAGAAGCCAAATTTTGTTGGTTTGCTCTTTGGGGAACTATTGTCTTCCAGCAGAAAGATGAGATATTCCTATAACAAGCAGGTGGGACAAGCACAAAATATAGCAAGATGCACAGTAACATTTTATGAATTCATGTTATGGTGCTCTGTAATGGCTGAAGGTCTTCTGATGCAAAGGGTTTAGTGATGGTTTTTTGTCAGTGTTAGGTTGGTGGTTGGACTAGATGATCTGAAAGGTCCCTTCCAACCTAGACAATTCTATGATTCTTCTCAGTAAGGCCTGTAGGTGATGCTTGTATTTTATTAGGTGAAGTTCTTGGCTTCTTGAGGGCATTGTGTCCAAGGGTGAGCTGACCATCTTTCCAAACGATGATGCAGTCAAGGTGTGTTGTGTTGACCTCTGCACCGTCTTGCGGATGATGTGGACCTGCCAGAGCCAGAGGGATTGGACTGGCCCAGCCCGGGGCAGTTGTCCTCACCCTCACAGTACAGCTGCAGCTGGGCCCCAGCGGAATGTGAATCAGGAATGTGGTGGGTGAATGGAGAGTGACATCAAGCAGGATGGAGATTTGCATGAAAAGCTGAGTTTCTGTGATACCTGTAAACCCCCAGTGATGTCTATTAGCTGACAGCCTGACCTAGGGTTGTCCATGTGTGTTCCTGGAGGTGTTCAAGGCCGGGCTGGATGGGGTTTTGAGCAACCTGGTCTAGTGGAAGGTGTCCCTGTCCAGGGCAGGGCGGTTGGAACAAGATGATCTTTAAGGTCCCTTCCAACTCAAACCATTCTATGATTCTTGTAGTTCAGGAGATGCTTCTCCTGCAGAGAAAAGGGTGAAGGCATGTGAACTGCTCTCCCTCTTGGTTCTCCGCAGCCATTCCCCTCCGCAGAGGGTGGGATCTGGCACGGGCCGGGTGAGGAGAAGTCCTGCCGGGCAGCAGGGCATAGAGGCATGGCTTTCCCTGCCCACATTTGCTTGAGTCCTGTTGAGGGATGCTAGGGCAGCTCTCTGATCTCCAGGCAGTTCTGTTTCGTGGGTCCGGGCTTGCGTTTGTCCGTGATCGCAGGCAATTTGTCTTGATTGCAAACACGGCTGGTTGCCCGCCCCAATCTGTTTGCCCTGGCTACATCCAAACTTGAAAATTGGATAACGTCAGAGCAGAAGGAGAGGTTTCTATTTCTGTCTCTTCGTATCCGTGTCCCAGCCCGTCCCTGCTGCCACACAAGTCCTGCAGCCAACACTGTATGGCAGGGAAAGGGGTTCCTCTTTCCCGAGAATCCCGGGGGCTTCCTTGAGGAAGGAAGAGCTGTTTCTTGCACCCTGTAAAATCTGAATGTTTGCGATTTCTTGAAATGCCACTTCTGGGCTCAACCACTGAGAACCGGGCCAGAAATTAAATAAATAAATAAAGCTGCCTAATTAACCACGTCTTTTCCCTTCTCTCCCATCATGGCAGCGGAATTTTTTGATGATTATTCAGAGGGGCGCGAATGTGTCAACTGCGGGGCCATGTCTACCCCGCTCTGGAGGAGAGACGGCACGGGGCACTACCTCTGCAACGCCTGCGGGCTCTACCACAAGATGAATGGCATCAACCGGCCCTTGTTCAAACCTCAGAGGAGGCTGGTAAGTCAAGATCACACAACGCGTGTGGGGCAAGGCCGTGTGTGAGGTTGAGGCAAAAAGAACTCGGCTAGGTGGAGATACAAGGGTTCTTTTGACTCCTCGGGTCTCCATCTGCCCAACTTAGATGGTTTTGGTCCAGATTTCCAAAATAAGCCAGATGGTCTTGTGCTTGGTACACTCCAAGATCTTGTACTGTCCAGACCAGTTCTGCAGACATCCAGGCCACAGGGTGAAAGGGGCTGTAGGACACAGGGGCAGTACCTGGACACAGGGGCAGAACCATGGTGTTAGTTTAGCAAAAGCCAGTATTGCTTTAGACATATTGAGACCAATAGAAACCCTTTCCAGCTCTACCACACCACCAGTCCATCTTCTCTTACCCTCAGGGTCCTCATTCTCCGGCCGCTTCGTGATGACTGGCCACCTTTTTTGGATACCCTGATCCCAGATCCATAGGGTGAGCTTGTGGGGCAGGTCAGGGTATTTCAAAGCCTGTGGGGTCAGGATGGGGCATGCATGGGAACATCTCGCTGTTGGTATCTTGCCTGTTCCCACCTGTTTTGGTGAGGGACTTTGGGAAGGTCTCTGCAACCTGTGCTCCAGGGACATGGATCCATCATAACTCCAGGCAGAAAGGACCACCAAACCATCCCTCGGGGCCACATTTCTCCACTCCTCGTCTTCCATGAGGTTCCGTCCCCAACCTGCCCTGCTCTTTGCATCGCTCAGACCTGCCTGTGCTCCAACCCAGCTGTCCTCAAAAATGACATTGGTAGTTTGAGCCCTGCCACCAGCCACAGCCACCCAGCGCCCTCTTGTGAAAACCCTTTCCTGGACACTGCACCGACTGAGCCAGGCAGTGTCCTCACCCTGCCACCCAGTTCCTTGCCCTTTGTCATTTACTGGTCTGCATCTTGTCCTTGGGCTCATCTGTGTGTTCAGGGATGGCTTGTTGGGTACCAGGGTTGGTCCTTCATAGCAACGAGCAACACGTGCTGTTAACTCTGCACAGCCTTGGGGTAAGGCTTGGAAACCCCCACAAGAAATTTAAATGCATGAGCTACGCAGATCTCTACAGGTACTTTTGTCACCTGGCTGGGCTGCTGGCAATCTGGAAATCTTGCCAAAATGGCCAAATTCCTGTTTTTTCTTCTGGAAGAGAAATTCCATCAAGAAGAGGAGGATATGTCTAGGGAGGTAATGTCAGAGTGTGGCTAAAGAAATGCCAACTGGTCTACCTAAATAAATATATTCAGTACAAGTGACTGGGTTTCATCTGTCACTGGGTAAACCCTTTTTTTTTTGGAGACTGAGATAAGCCAGAGAGCCCTGCAAGGGCAGATCTTTGCCTTTGCTGCAACCCCTCTTTTGAGCTCTCGATCCACCTACAAAGAATGACGACCAAAACTAACACACAGCCAGGTTACAACTAAAGGAGAGTCTGGTTTCTCTGCACCAAAGGGGCTTCCAGCTTTTGAAGTTTTAAGAAGTACTTGAATTTCAATTTTTTTGTTGTTGTCCTGATGCCATAGATTAACTGATCCTGTTTTATAACAAGGGAGAAGGTACGAAGAGAAATTTATGGCAAAGATCACAGAGGAAATCCCTGGTAGCTGCCAATTCCTCATCTCCCAGGCTTTCACCCCATTACGCAGCTGCCAGTTATGGGTCTGCAGAGCTGGGTAGATGTCCAAGAACATCAGATTTCCTCCCTACAGGCTCCTCTTCAGGCCCCGTGAGAACAGGCACCCTCACCCAGCTCTAGGACTTCTGTTCAGTCCCCAGTTTATCAGCAAGCAAAGAGGGAATTTGACCCCCACCCATCCAGTCTTTGTCCTCAGCTTCCTAAGACCTGAACTTTGAAGGGTGCTGGGAAGAGTCAGGCAAGAGTGGAGGAGGTGGCTTTTTCTTCCTCCACCTCCCACTCTGCTTCTGAGCTCAAAACTTGGTACTCTATATGGTTTCAAGCCCATTGTCTTCCTCCTGTGGCCATTTTGAGCCTGGCTAAACCAGTTCACCCAGAAAGGGAACTTCAGGAGGCCTGGTCCCTCCACTGCCTCATTAGTGGGGTATGATGATGCTGCTGGAAGCACTCTTTTGCTTATCTCTCCCTCAAGCCAGATGAGAAAAGTATGTAACATTCATGGCACTGATGACATCTTCGTGGGATACACCATGATGCTTGGAAGGTGAAGGGCTTGGGAGCCTGAAAAGGGCAGGACAGTCTGAGGTCCAGACACCTTAGTGTAGGTGTGTGCACATGTAGTGGGCCTCCAAGCTGCTACTAGACCCTCTGGAGATCTGGAGCTCTGTTGAGGTGGTGTCTCTGACACCATCTGAGATGCCCCAGGACAGCTGAGGTATCTGCATGGTGTCGGCAGGCAGGAGGCAGCAGAAAGGCAGTGGGGCAGAAGCTGAAAGACACAAGAAGAAAAAGGCCGTTGGGTTATCCACCGCAGCAAGGCGAGAAGAGAAAAAGACAGAGAAATAAGGGAGGCAAGAGGGAGAGGAAAACTGGAGGGATCTCAGTGGGGTCTGAGATGCTGCTGGTGGGCTGATGTGTTTTCTTCCTCTGCCTTTTCTTGCAGTCAGCTTCCCGCCGTGTTGGCCTCTCTTGTGCCAACTGCCAGACGACAACAACCACTCTCTGGCGCCGAAACGCTGAGGGAGAGCCTGTCTGTAATGCCTGCGGACTCTACATGAAGCTCCATGGGGTAAGGCCTTCACTGATCTTTACCCTTCCCCTGTGGGGAAGGTACCAGTCGCAAGGGGTGATGGACGCAGGGCAATTTCTCACACACTAATTTGCTACGCTTTGCATCCAAGTCTTAAAACCCAATAAAACTCGGCCCAGGTTCTTCCCACCTAAATTCTGGCACTTTACTGAAAACCTGAGTCAGAAAGGGGGGCTTGGTCCTTCCACATGGGGTGTCAAATCCCAGCTAAGACTTAGTTGTAGACTTGTCGTGGGAGTGATCGATGACTTTTCTTGCACGGGTGCCCAGACAGTCTCTTCCTGGCAGTGGGGGCTTCACGTATCTATGTCACGTCTGACATATCTAGAAGAGTCCTGTTGGAGTCCTTCAAGATGCAAATCTCCCGTCCTTCTCCCACCAGTCAGTGGCAACAGGGTCACCAGCAGAGACAGAGGCCTTCAACACCCTGGCAATTGCTTAGTAGCAAACCCCAGTTCTGCTTCTTGTTGCTACTCCTGGGGTTTTTATACACATCCCTGCTATCTGTGATGCCCGGTGCTTCAGAGCAGAAGGAAGAACATTCATGAAAGTCAGGTCGAAGCTGGAAGATTAGGTGGATGAAGGGAAGCCTTACCTAACCCAAAAAAATTCTTCCTAGAAATCCCAGTGTGTCTCTGACCATGAAGGTGACCACCTCAGCAGGGTCAGTTCCTAAGGGAGGTGTCCCCACATAGGCTTGGTAATTTTCCAGAGAGCAGGTATTAGCCAGGAAGACGTCTTCTGCTCTGAGTTAAACAGGAGAGTAAATCACATGAGCTGTTTACCCCTTCTGTCCTTAAAACACTCAATATCTATGGTGTGGAAAGCCTGTCTATTCCTATTTGGAATAAAACAGAATAGAATAGAATATTTAGTTGGGAGGGACCTACAGTGATCATCTAGTCCAGCTGTCTGATCACTTCAGGATTCACCAAAAGTTAAAGAATATTATTAATGGCATTCCAAATGCCTCTTAAACACTGGTAGACGTGGGGCATCAACCACCATTTGGAAGAATATCTTATAGCTTTGACATATCTCTTCACACAGCGGTGGTGACCAGTGGCCTTGGGCTTCATCTTGTTGCTTTCAATGAAATCAAAATTAAAGCTGGTTTTCGTGGAGATTACGAGGTAGAGTTGGAATCACAGTGTCCTAGATGACCTTATGGCCATACAGAAATCAATGTGCATTTATATTTGGGTCTGTAGGTTCCAAGGCCTTTAGCAATGAGAAAAGAGGGCATTCAGACGAGGAAGCGCAAGCCGAAGAACCTTAACAAAACAAAGACACCAGCAGGTAAGTGATGAATAAGGAAGTTTATCTTATGTCTACATGGGTGTTTCTGGCCATCACGTCCTGCAAGCCAGGCACCCAACCACAAAATGGGCTGATTCTTCAAAAATGGGGGATGCCTGAATGTCTTTCCCACTATTTATTTGTTTATTTTTACCCACAGTAACCTCTTGGCGGGTGGGTATAGCTCCGTATTGAAAGGTCTTGGGGAAGAGCTTGGTTTACTGTCTGCTTTCTCACAGGTCCCTCCAGCAGCGAGAGTCTTACCCCGACCACCAGCTCCACCAGCAGCAGCAGCAGCAGCACCACAACCACCGAGGAAATGCGCCCCATAAAAACAGAACCTGGGCTCTCATCTCATTACGGGCACCCTAGCCCTATTTCTCAGGTATAGAGGGAAGATGCTGGCAGCGGGGCAAAGATGGGAACTAGGGTGATAGGCATGGAGAGAACACCCTCAAAACCTCTGTGGAAAAAAGTTTTTCAGCCCAGAGATCTAGGAGTTCACAGTAAGAGATCTATCCTCTTAGATGGGGCAAAACCCAAATGTTTTTGTCACCACGTCTAAAGCACAATACAGTTTTTTATCATAGAATCATAGAATGGTTTGGGTTGGAAGGGACCTTAAAGATCATCCAATT
>JAOXJM010000023.1:115483547-115497136 GCA_026413425.1 Tringa solitaria | reverse complement strand
CCACAGCTTCTCTGGGCAACCTGGGCCAGGCTCTCACCACCCTCACAGCACAGAATTTCCTCCTAATATCTCATCTAAATCTCCCCTCTTTCAGTCTAAAACCATTACCTCTTGTCCTATGGCTGCCTTCCCTGATCAAGAGTCCCTCCCCAGCCTTCCTGTAGCCCCTTTAGGGACTGGAAGGTGTTCCAAGGTCTCCCCGCAGCCTTCTCTTCTCCAGGCTGAACCCCCTCCAACTCTCTCAGCCCCCCCTCCCAGCAGAGGGGCTCCAGCCCTCTGATTATCTTCATGGTCCTCTGCTAGACCCGTTCCAACAGGTCCATGTCCTTCTTGTGCTAAGGCCCTGGAGCTGGATGCAGTGCTCCAGCTGTATGATCATTTCTGATATGTGGAAGGGAACAAGATGCCCGATAAGCAGCAACATGAAAGAACGGGGTCTAGAACATGAAGGAAAGAGTGTATCCGAAGCATCAGGCATAAGCTGCAACCCACAGCTCCACAGCAAATCCACAGAGGTGTTATTACAATAGCACCAGCCCTCCATAAAGGGACTCATGTGGTCCTCTATGGTGTGAAGCTTTGTTCACAGGAATTTCCTTTTTCCATAGTCATTCTCAGTCTCTGCCATGTCTGGACATGGATCATCTATTCACCCTGCGATTTCAGCTCTGAAGCTCTCCCCGCAGGCTTACCAATCAGCTATCAGCCACTCTCCACAAACCAGCTCCAAACAGGACTCCTGGAACAGCCTGGTGTTAGCTGAAAACCATGGGGACATCATAACTGCATAACCTGGTCTTCCACCCATGGACTTCAGGCTCAAGAGACGAAGAAGATGCCATGTAATCATCAAGTCAAAGTTGTTTCCCACCTCCCCTGCTCTCCCGCCTTCTCTCCCCTGGTGAGATGTTCCAGCAAAGAGGTAGAGGACTTTTCTGAGGTGTAGGAGAGCTCTTATGAAATGAACAGAGAAGACTCAAATCTCAAAGTAACTAATGGATTTGAAGCCTTTTCCCCTCCACTTTAAATAAGCCTCTCTATTTGACTGCCACCACCTTTTATGAAACAGCCAGAAACGCAAAGATGGACACAGTTGTTGAGTTTTGCTTATTTAAAAATATCTGGCATTTAAGACCCAGACAATGGTGGAGCAGAGACACTTTTTTCCTTCCATTCTTTTCCTGACCAGGAGAAAATGCCACTGTCTTCTCATTACCCAATTTCAGTGATCTTTCACCAAATGGAGCCAGTTCCAGAACAGTTTGTTGAACAGACTTCACTAGACATGCTGTGGTGGCTTTAGTGGATTTGACATGATCTAGAGCAGAGAAAAAGAGACCTTCCCACACACACATCCTCAGCTCACACATCTAGAGCATTTTCTTCATTTTCCTAGATGGTCTGAAAAGCTAATGAATGCCCGTATTTAATAGTAACTCCTTTCCTATTTATCATTACAAAATCACAGGACTGTGTTTCCAAAAGTTTGTTGGCTGAGCCTGGAGAAGGTCTGTCCAAAGTCAAAGGGGGATTTTGGAAGGAGGAAATTTCTGGAAGCAGGTAGAGAAGACCAACGTTGGTCATCGTGGAGGAGCTTGCTGGGTTCTTCCCTTATGGACAGCCACAAGCCAGGCTTAGAGGTTATTCAAGAGCACAGCAAGTGAAAGATCTCTTCTAATGCTGCTGTGCCGTTGCTTTTAAGACAGTTAATTTAATTGTTTTGCATACTTTTCTGTTGGTCTTGATGTCATTGATGAAATCTGATTGTCATTTATTTTTGGCTGTACTGTGAGTGCCCACTTTTCCCCCCCCAACAGCTGGCTCACCACTATTTCACATGTCTAACCCTTTAGGATTCCACCTTTCACAACAAGCAAAGTCTTCAGCCTCTGATGGAGGTCGGCAGGGGCCGTTTTCTTTACCAAGCATGTGCATAGACTCACTTGTCTGCAACAAGATCATAACTCCAGTCACACACGAGTACTAAACAAGACTCGGTGGTTTTTCTTGCCCATAAGGCTCTCGGCAACCAGGGAATCCTAGAAAATGGAGTTGGAAGAGATGCTGAGAGCTCACCGACTCATTCCCTCTTCCAGATGGGATCAATTCTCCCTAACCCAGCCCTGATTGCTCTTTCTGTAGCGTGTGCTTAACAAGCTCCAGCACTGCATACGCCACCGCTCCCCTCTGCAGTCTAACTGCTTCACCAGTTGCTTGCCGTGATGTTTCCATCAATGTTTCCAAGGAGGGACGGCTTTGCCTGTCCAGGCAGAGAATTTCTGGGAGACCTGGTCCTACAAGATTGTCCACTCTTGTGTCTGTCCACTCCCAAACTCTGTTATTCTTCTTGCCTCACCAGCTCCTCTCCTCCCTGCATCCAGAACTCGAGTATGGAACTACCAAGTAAAAAATCTAGAAGAGGGACTGTGCATCCCTCCCGAATGTGCCATCCCCTGTCTCCCACTGTTTAACATTCCCACAAAGAAAGTTTCCACCCAAACACCAAGATACACGGCTTGGTGAAGAGGAAAGCCACGTACATGTTTGAAGCAGAAGAACGGCGTTGTACTGTCTGTGCTTGAACTCACCATTTTCCTCCTGATGGTAGAAAAGCTTCTTTAAGGAGAAGGATTCAACCGGACTGGTCGTGATAAAGACTGGGACTGGAGTCACGGTAGAGACCTGGACCCTTCCACATTCTCCATGCTTGGCATAACTCGGATTTGCCAGGTTTTGGAGGGGTGGCAGAGCCTTTGAGCTCCCCAAAGTGATGCCCACGGCGGTGATGCCGTGGGAATGGCTGGATGGTGTTTGCACCAGAGTGTCCACTCTGTCTTGCTGAGTTAAGGCAGGGTATAACTTCATTAGTGTTAATTAAAGACCAGGAAAAGACATTCATGAAACATGAGTAAAAATAAATGAAATTCTGTGATTCTGCAGAGAAGAGGCCAGAAATAGCACCTAAAAATATGAATTTGGGCTGGAAACATGAGGGTGTTTTTCCCTGGGCGTGCAGGTCATTAGCCAGCCTCCTCCTTGAATTATATTCCTTTGTAAATGGCAACTGAGCTTTCTTGGGATCTGGGAGTTAATTCCTGTCTGTGACAGAGAATCACCCACCCCAAAGATGCCACTTGGTTAATGGGAGACCCTGGACAACCCCAGAGGGAGGGAGGCAGGAGGTCTCCTGGAGAGGATCTAAGATCCAGATCAACCACTTGCCCCATTTCTCTTTCCATCCAGAGGCTCCCAGAGGTTCTGTCCATCTCGCCTTATTGCTGTGCTCCTCCTCCTCCCCTCAAAGCCAAACTCCTGGCTGAATTTTTCTCCTGCCCTTAAAACACACTCCGAGATGCCATAAAGGAGTCTGCTTGCCATGCAAGAGGGGAAAACCCCTGGGTTGCATATACCTTATGCTCCCTCAGGTTTATCTAAATGACCGTGGTAGAGACTTGTTAACTGGTCCTCAGCCTTCCTCAAAGCCTTAACAAATAATTCTTGAAACACAGCGAGGAGCATTTACAAGGACCTCGATAACAACAAGATGTCTGCTTTCAAAAGGTGAGGCTCTGGGGACCGTGAGGACAACTTGGCTCTCTTCAGTGGTAGAAATCAGCTCTTTTGTCCTCACTTTTGTACCAGAAGCAGTAGAAGTTCAAATGCACCTGGTTTGTTGTTCTTTTCAATCACCTCAGACTGTAGTAGAGCTATTGTCACCTCAGGGCCACTTGCCATAGCATGGACAACATTGACATCAAAAAAGTGAGAAGCTGAAGTCAGATGGAGCACCATTCTGCTAGGTGCTCTACAAACACACCATAATAGATGGGTCCTGTTCTAGGGAGCTCATAACAACAGAACTACAGAATAATTTAAGTCGGAAGGGACTAGAACAGGTTTCTCAGGGCCCTTTTCAGGCAAGTGTTAAATATCCTCAAGGATGGAAATCCTACAACCTCGCTGGGTTCCTGTTCCAGCGTTTGACCACCCTTATGATGGAAGTGTTTTTCCAAATAAAAGTTAGATTCTAATGAGAGGCAAAATCATTGGTAAATTAATTACTTGGGGACTTCCAAAAAATAAGTCATTGCAGGAGACTGAAAGTTGTCTCCAAGCCCAGGAGTCACAGAGAGCCCCCTCTTGGAAGTAGGAGCCAGGATGGCCCATGCAGGGTGACAAATGCCAGAAGTGACAGATGAAGGGAAACTCACAGGACGAGAGGACAAAAGCACTACCTGTTCCAGGAGACAGCTCATTCTAGCAAGAGGGAGTTACAAAATTCTGGGTTCCACCTGAGCTCTGATTTCCTTCCCATGATGGGAGAGGCATTTAGAGCCTGCTTTGCTAATATAATTAGATACAATTATTAAAGACTCATTACAGCAAGATAAATATTGCTATTATTATTGCTATAATTTATTTCATTGCAGCATGGCTGGAGAACCTAGTGAGGATCATCCCAAGCCAGGTCCTACACAATTGCAGGACTAAGAACCATCCCTGCCCTGAGGAGCAAGAGGGACGGGCCCAATCCTGCAAATTACTTAAGCACGTATTTAAATCCATCTGCGGGACTTATTCCCTTAGAGGTCCTCATTAATCACGCTCACAAATTTTGACGTCGAAGGGTTGGCAGCACAAGGTTTGGTTGTGCCAACCCAGACCTTTGCAACGGCTCAGTGGTCACCGGGGTGAGATGGGCAGATGAGAAGCGGGACGGGGAGCCAGAAGGGTAGGAAGGTCATTTAACCATTTCGAAATGTCTTTCCTCCCCGTGGCGGTGCAATATCTTGAATCACTTCAGTCCGTCTTCTGTAAATTGATCAGAAGAGATCCATATTTGATTTGCAGCCTTATGGCCCCGCTGGAGAGGGTGCAACCAGGAGGAGCTCAGGAATATTGTAAAGGAGCTTTAAAACCGATCAACAACTCTTACTCTAACACTGAAGCTGTGACTACGTCAGGGGTGGTGTTTTGTTTCGCTTTTTCCCCTCCACGTATAAAGTTTGAAGCTTCCCAGGACAACTGGGAAGGCCCCATGAAAACAGACACTTCTTTGTAAGGGGGGAGAGGGAAACCAACCAACTGAACAAGCTGTAATTATTTAAAGATGTAAAAAAAAGTACGTATTATGAAGTAGTATGGTCTACCAATCCATGTAACTTCTACACCTTTAGAACGAATGGTAATAAAACAATGATAATAAAACCAGAAGGCTGCTGCTTGAGTCTGACTACCCTCATGGGCTTTTTGGAGGGGGCTGGGGGTAGATGATCATGCATGAAGTGCTCCTGGAGAAGCAATGGTGCAATGGGTCCTGTCCTAGGGAGCTCATAACAATGGAATTATGGAGTAATTTAAGTCATTAGGGACTAGATCAGGTTTCTCAGGGCCCTGTTCAGTCAAGTGTTGAACAACCCCAAGGATGGAAATCCTACAGCCTCTCTGAGTTCCCCTTCAGTGTTTGATCACCCTCGTGGTGGAAATGTTTTTCCAAATAAACCTCAGAATCATAATGTTGCCTAGGTTGGAAGGGGCCTTTAAAATCATCAGGTCCAACCATTGACCTAACATTGCCAAAACCACCAGTGAACCACATCCCTCAGCACCACAGCTACCTTAGATTCTAATGAGGGGCAAAATCATTGGTAAATTAATTGCTCAGACCTGGGGACTTCGAAAAAATGAGTCATTGCAAGAGACTGAACATTGTCTCCAAGCCCAGGAGTCACACACAGCTTACAAAACCCTGGGTTACCTCTGAGCTCTGCTTTCCTTCCCGTGACAGGGGAAGCATTTAGAGCCTGCTTTGCTAATGAAATTAGATACAATTACTAGAGACTCATTACAGCAAAATGCTCCCAGCTGAACTGTGAGACACCGCCCTTAAGCCAAAATGATGTTTCCAACAAGGGCTGAGCTCTGCCACCATCACGTTCTGCAGAAACACAGCCCTCCTACAAGCACCCAACCTTCTTCCTGGGGTGCCCAGATTCCTTCCCAGTCCAACCAGTCCCTAAATATCCATACAACTGGTGGGGTTGAATTTGACCGGGACTGGAAACTCCACCCATTCCTCCCCCACCAGCCAATTAAGAAGCTCCCCTGCCATTTGGCAGGGGAAGGTCCTCCTCCCCTATAAAAGCGGGTGGGTTTTGGGCACAGAAGGTGTTACTGAGAGGGGGTAGGTTGATTATGGGGAGGGTGGAGATGCTGTGGGAGGTGCTTGGTGTTGTTGGAAGGGGGCCTGGAGGAAAATAATGGGCTTGGGAGCAGAAGGAGAGAAATGAAGTAGGGGTGAAAGGCTGTGTGGTCTGCTCTCAAGATACATGCAGAGGGTGGACCTGGGAAGGGCAGCGGGTTGGAGGGCTGGATGTGGCGCTTGGGGGGACTGCAGTGGGTACCCCCACTGCCCTGGGAAGGCATGGTGGGGGGCAGCGGGGTGGAAACTGTGGGCTCACTTGTTTTAGAGAGCTGCAAGTTGATGCTTGGCTGAGTGTGAGAAGATGGTGAGCTCTGATCGGCCCTAGTCATGTGTGGACGGTCAGGGCCATGTCTTGAAATCCCTGCAAGAAGCCTCTTGTGAGGCCACGGTGGTGCTTTCTCCACACTCATGTTCCCTGGGTGAGGGTGAGCTGGCCTTGTGGGAGTGCGGGTCAAGCTGGGATGAGGTGGATGAACTTTGTAGCCTTGTCCTTGTTATGCCCTGTTGTGGGTGTTTGGCTTCTTTCTGAGCACAAGAACTGGAAATGAACCCATAGATGGGGAGGATTTCTTCTGGAGACCTGGCTTCCTGCCCTGGGCCTGTAGTGGTACCAGTTCAGGTGGCTTGCTGGGACAGGCTATGGGGTGTAGTGGTCATGCTCCTTGGGAGGTGGGTGTTGGGCCCTGCAGGGGGCTGGGGCTTGTTATCCTCCTCTTCCTCTGTGGAGAGAGGAGCATTTTGGAAGAGACTAAAGTAGGTCTGGAGTAAAAAAGTGAAGATGTAGGGAGGTCCATGGAGAGAAGAAGGAGACCAGAGACAGCAGATGGCAGTTCTTCTGATGTCCTGGGAGAAGGGGCAGGCTCTTGAAGAGGAGCATTACTCTGCTGCCTGGAGTAGCTACAGCTGGGGGAGTTTGTGTCACTAAAACCTTACAAAGTCCTCACTTGGAGTCTCTCACAATGAGCCTGTTGTGAAATGAGTCAGCAGCAATCAGAGCTGTGCAGGTGATGACCCTCCTTGGGGCCTGGGGCCTGAGCTCTAGCCTGTGTGAGGTGTCCTGGAGCTCATTCTATGCTGCCCAAGATGAAGCCAGAGCCTGGATGGTCAGGAGGAAGACCCAGAGGGCCTGGGCTATGGGCAGACCCCTTGGGTGACCTGTGTCCAGTGGCCAAATGCTGGATTCAGGCTGCTGTTGGTGCCCTTGGCAGCAGGAACATCTCTTTAGCTGACTCTTGATCTGCAGCTGGCTTTTGACTAGAGTCTGAACACAATATGCAGTGTTTTGGGGTGAAACTGGAGGAGACCTGTGAATAATTAGTCTTTTACTCCTGGTAAAGCTAGTTTGTACAACCAATTAACATCTTCAACTTTGCATCTTGGACCCAGGTAATGTTCCCTGAGGTGTTTTCCTCTCGAGCTCTTCCAAAAGTGTTTCAGTTTGGGCTGCAGTACATGAAGGCTTTTAAGGCCATGCTGCTTTGCTTGCTCCTGGTGAGGGTATGTCCTCACCTTACTGCTCTTCACTGCCCCGTGGAGGTGGCTCCTGGTTTAAATGCCTCTTCTGGGCTAAGACCTTCAGTGGACAAAGACCACAGAATGGTTAGAATCAGTCTATGGAAGGTCATGTTCCTCCTTTGTACTGGGACATCAAGGCTAAGGGAATAGCTGGAGTCAGGTGAGCTCTTCTTCCTGGTGATGACAGGGATGCTAAACACTCTAATGTCCTCTGTGGAGAACCTGTGGTAGGAAAGGACTGCTGGGGATCCCCAGGCCGAATCCCTGCTTGTGGGGTGAAAATTATCATTAGAACAGGTTATTCAGGGCCTTATTTGATTGAATTATGAATATCCCAAGGGTGGAAATTCCTCCCCCTCCCTGGGCCTGGAAGGAAACTGTTTCTCTTCATGGACTTTGCCACAGGGACTTGAGGAGGAAAATGGAGGTGAGGAGATTGTGGCGAGCTCAGCCTCTGTCCTTGTGTATTTCTGAGTGGCAACTTTCCTTCAAGTGTAGGGCACCAAGAGTGAGAAGGACCTGCTGTTCCCCCAACAGCTGCTGGAGATGCCAGAGGGCCCATCTTTGAGGAAGTTCCATCTACTGACCTCCCCTTTTGTGGGCCAAGTGGTGGCCAAGGTGGGGGGAAGCAGCCGGAAGATCAATGTGAATGACCTGAATGCCCTGAGGCTCCAGGACTCCCAGGTGAGCTGTGCTAAAGATGAACTTACTGGTCCATGGCAAGTCTGAGGCAAACCACTGTTGTCTGGGTCGTGGAAGGTGCATAACCTGAGAACACCACCAAGCTTGTGTTTGAGGTGACTTTCTTTGTAGCCACAAAATAGGGGCATGTGGCCAAAGAGGTGTGAATGCCCATTTTGGAGTTCTGCTCTGTGTTGCAAAGCTTGGGATGAAGGTTCCTGTGAGGAGAGGCTGTTGCAGTGATGTGGTTAGACACCAAGATGCACAGTTGCTTCCCTTATACCTGAGGGCAGGGTTTCATCTGGCCAGATTGAAGAGTCTATGCTGTGGCCACTTGTGAGATAGTCACACTGGGTCAGTCCTGCTGGGGTTTCACTTGCCTGACCTCCTTCAGATGATGGTTTGGACTTGGCTGACCAGATCCTACCGCAGCCTTACCTCTGATTATATGATAGCCTCTGCTGAGGGCACAGATTTGAGCAGCTCAACAGTTATTTGTGGCTTCAGAGCCACCCTTGAGTTAGGTCATAGAATCATAGAAGTGTGGAAGGGACCTTCCAGATCACTGAGCCCAGCCATCAAGGTTGGGTGCTAGGTCACCCTAGCCTGAGATGCTTGAGGCCAGCAGAAAGTGGGGAGGTGAAAGTGAAGCAAGCAATGAAACCCTGAATGTCTGTCCTGGTGCATGTCTTTGGCCTGATAGGAATCTCTGGGAGGGCTTCACAGTGGGGTGGCATCTGAACACCTTGTGCTTCATGTAGACAAAGAAGGGGTGCTGAGAGGAGCATCCTGCAGCTGTGATGCGATGTGCTAATGAATCCCTTGTTCAGGGTGAGGTGGTGCACCCTCTATCTAAATGAGGTTGTAGAAAATAGCCATTTGTATGAAAAGAAGCAGAGGTTATGGTGGATCCTCAGTACATCCCATCTTTTTTTCTAAGGTTCACGGGAAGAACTTGTACCTGGCATTTGTGGCAACAGAAGGTCCCTTAGGACAAACTGCAGAAGAGACAGTGCTGCAAAGAGAGGCTGCTCATGGGGCAGGTTCTCCTGCTCAGGGAGGGCAAGAGCAGGTTTGTCCTCCACAGCCGCATCCCCAGGAAGAGGAGCTGCAGGAACTCCAGCACTCAAGCTCTGAAGCTCCAGATGAAGGAGGGGGTCCGGGCAGCTGGTTGCGCTTCCATTTTGGTTTGTTTGGCAGCATTCGGGCAAATGAGCTCTCAAGAGCAAACAAAGCCAACAAGAGAGGAGACTGGAAAGACCCCATCCCCAGGTATTTGATGGAGTCCTCACACACTGCTTTCTCCCCACCTCTTGTTCTGGAGAGGCACCCTTCTGTTTCAAACTAAAGTTGTGTGGGAGTGCTCTTTGTCCTGTTATCTTTTCTCTGATAATTCTTAAGATAAATAGGCATGAGAGATGAATGTGGGGTGTGCTCAACCAAGGAATCCACGGTAGGCTGTTGTTTGGGTATTCCTGTGCTGGTGGTGTCTTTCAGATCTCCCAACAGCATCAGTTGATCATAGTTTTCCTTGGATATACCTTATCTTAGTACTCCATGTTCTTCTACCCTTGGAAACTGGGTTTTCTGCCCTCTGTTGCTTCCTGCCTCCTCCCAGCCACATCTTCTCTGATGCTTTACTTTGTGTGTTTAATCTCCTTTGTTTTACGTGATCGGAGAATTAAGTGGTTGCACTTGTGGGATGCGTGTTGCCTGCCAGCTCGGTTAAGGTGTTTACTCAAAGAGAGAACTTGTAGAATGCTAGATTGAATCGTGCCCTGAAAACGCCGATTTTTCCCACTTATATGCTTAAAAAAAAAAACAAAACCCCCCAAAAAACCCTTGGATAAATAACCTACATCTAGGGCAACTGGAATCACTGGTTAAAGACAGCAGTGCATTGAAAACACAGGCTCCAGTCTGCGTCTTAAGCCCCACTGGAAGTGTCCTGAACAAGGAGGGCTAAATATTGGAAGACAGTGTGGGTTCAGCTCTTGTGAGCTGTTTAACTTGAGCCATTAATAACGCCCAAGGTGGGCGTCTGGCCCCTGTGTATGTAGGGACACGTTCCCCGCTCTCCCAGCCTACGATCTTCTGAAGGATTGCTTTATTCCTACACACATAATTTTGGATATACTCAATTTTGTGCACTACTTCGAGCGTCAGTTTCCCTGACATCAGAGCCTGCTGCTGTCTCTCAGCTGGGGACCATGGGGCAGCAGAAGGGACAATTGTCCACCAGTTGTGTGGGTTCACAACCAAGTTTCTTGGCTGAAATCATTAAGGAGGTGACTTGGTGTTGAGATGGTGGCATTGAGGTGTGTTGGAGTCCCTGCTGTCACCCAGTGTGCACAAGAATGTGCAGGGAAGGAATAGTTGGGCTGGGGTACAGGCTTGGGGGACCAGTACTTTGAGAGGTTTCCTCTTTTCTCACCTTCCAGTAGCCTTTTGCTCCATTGCTATGCTGTTCTCTTTCTGTGCAAGCTTCTTAAAATTATAGAATTGTCCAGTTTGGAAGGGACCTTTAAGATCAAGTCCAACCATCAACTCAACACTGACAAAAACACCACTAAACCATGTCTACCTGTCTTTTAAATACCCCCAGGGATGGTGATTCCAATTCCCTGGGCAGCCCGTTCCCATGTTTGATAACTCTTTCAGTGAAGAAACTTTTCCTTATATCCATCCTAAACCTCCCCTGGTGCAAGTTCAGCCAGAGCAGAATATAACATAATGGTTTGGGGGAGTTTTTGACAAGAGACTTCAACTTCTTTGCTTCTCCCAGGCTGGTTCTGCACTTTGAGAGCGGAGGCTTCCTTGCTTTCTACAACTGCCGAATGCAGTGGTGCTCCTCTCCGAGGGCTGATCCTGCTTCCGACATCCTGTCTGTGGAGTTCCACCGCGGCCGGGCGCTGGATGCTCTCCGTGCACCTGATCCCATCTGCTACACCCTCTTAGACCAAAGATATTTTTCAGGGCTGGGTGAGTTTTGGGGTATAGTGGCAGAGCAAGAAACGGAGGAAGGTGGGTCTACAGATCCAGAGCTGCAGGTCTGAACCTTCTACTCTTTAGCGTTATGGCTTCTGGTTGATCCAGTTGTGGGGATATGTGGTCATCTTGCTGAGGACAAGGCTTGTTTTGGGTGCTTGAGTGTGAGGAAGGTCCGCTTCAAGGGGAGTGGGAAGAGAACATCTTCCATTCCAGTCCCAGCTGGAATTCCAAATGGTCATTCAGAAGGTAAATGACTTCAGTGAGTTCACTGAGGGCTGAAATGGTTGTGAAGCCCATGATGTCACTGAAGTAGGAGGTCACTGGTCAAAATACTCTGGTTCCACAGTGCCACTGGTCTTGAGGGCTTCTGCTACTGACCTGAAATAACACAAGCAAAGATGACAGGGAACAAACCCTTGTTGTAGGGGTTGCCCAAGAGCTCAGAAACCCATCGTACTGTGCTCAGAAGATCTTTCAATAAATAGAAAGATCTAGATGGCTATAACAAGCATTGATTAAACTTTATTGCTTTGATTGGAAGGTGCTCACCAAAACTGGAGGTCAGCTCTGCAATCTTGCTTGCTTCTGGGGAACTTTTTTGTCCAGTCTACCTACGGGTGGGCTTTTTTTACCATCTAAAGTACCAATACTTATGGGGGGACCATTCTGAATATGACTCCTTGTATGCCACCTCTGATATGGGGAACGGTGTTGGCAGCTGTGACCAGAGGCAGAAGTCACCATGACTGGAGCCATAGGTCTGCATTGTCTTGATAAGAAATATCCCGATTGTCTCCTTTTTTTCTGGACCCTTTCCAGGGAACATCATTAAGAATGAGATCTTGTACCTGGCCAAGATCCACCCGTTGACACAAGGCTCTCTATTGGCTCTCTCAGACCTGGAACGTCTGCTCGACTGTGCGGTTCAGTTCAGCTCTGACTGGTTGGGCAGCAAGCTGTGTGGCAAAGGGCTGCACCCCCAGATCTACCGGAAGGAGCAATGTCCCCTCGGGCACACAGTGACAAAGGGAACCCTTGGACCCTCAGGTGGCTTCAAGAGACTTACGTGGTGGTGTCCACAGTGCCAGCCTGAGGTGCTGCCGAGAGATGGGGATCCTTCCCCAGTCACTAAGTGACTTGTTCTGTGTCCCTCCATTCCTGGAGGGTGTCTAGGTGGTCTCTGAACCACGTTCTTTGTTGTCCTGAGAAGGTCTTCGTGGTTTCTTTGAGGCTGTTGAACCAGTCAGTTGGCAGAGTTAAGTGCTCAAGAGAGGTTACACGAGTTGCTGCAGTGCTGTGTGTAAAAAGAAAAGTGGTTGTACACATCTTTTGTTGTTGTTGTTGTCACAGTGACACAACAGTGTAAATAGTTTGGCCAGTTTTGAGGTGTCTCTTGGTGACAATGAGAGTCTGTGGTGAATGGGAAGCGTTAGGTGTCAAGCAGGTGATGACTGTGGTCTGAAGTGACCTTACCCCTTGACAATTCCAGATCTCCATGTTAAAAATATGTATTTATATATGTATTCTGCCTTAAAAGATTAAAAAGGTGGCCCTTAAGGGGGAAGACTGTGAGGCTTAGCCAAGTCACTCATTACAACTGGAATTGGAAGCCTGACAGACCTGGCGGGGTGTCTAGCAATGTTTGTGAGAAAGGTGGCATAAAATTCATGATCTGCAAGGTAACTTGAAAGCAGAAGGGTTTAAGAAAGGGATGGTGAGGTCCGTCCTCTGTTGAGCTCTGTCTCTGTGCAGTAGGCAGAAGCTGTCATAGTCCTCTCTGGATCTCTGTTTATTTTAACAGTAGGTTGTTGACGGAAAAATAAAATAACAAAATCTGGGGTTAAAACTGGTGATGTTCGGTGGGTCTTTTTTGGTTAAAAAATGAGATGTACAAGGGAACTCCAGTGTTTGGTGCTGCCCTTTAGAGGACGGTTTCCTCAGCAGGAAAACTCGCTTCCTGGGAACCGGATTGAAAGGTGGATTGCAAATCAAGAGGGAATGCTGGAGTTAAAGACCTCTGTGGCAGGCTGCTTCCCAAACAGGACCCGCACAGCCTCTCCCCTGTGAACTGCGATGCCCTTGAGCTGGTTACAGGGTCGTTGAATAATCCAATTAGTGGGGTGACTGTGCCAAGGAAGATGTCACGGAGATGCTGGGAGGGCTGGAGCCCCTCTGCTGGGAGGGGGGGCTGAGAGAG
>JAOXJM010000023.1:115420654-115439284 GCA_026413425.1 Tringa solitaria | reverse complement strand
GGCCCAGGTTGCCCAGAGAAGCTGTGGCTGCCCCATCCCTGGAGGGGTTCAAGGCAAGGTTGGATGGGGCTTTGAGCAACCTGATGTACTGGGAGGTGTCTCTGCCCATGGCAGGGGGTTGGAACTCGATGATCTTTGAAGTTCCTTCCAACCCAAACCATTCTGTGATTCTATGAATACTATGTGCTGGTGTTTGCAAGAGCCGTGGACTCGAGACTGGCCCACCGAGGCGTATGGTGGACATCATCTATGGCAGTCCTCACAAGGCAGGCAGCTGTCCCACAGGATGGACTGTGTCACAATGGCCCCATGTGTGCACCAAGTGCCTGTAGGTTCCACCTGAGGGGCAAGGGGTAGCCCTGAGTCCTACCAGCATCAGGTACGGTGAGGGCCTGACCCTGAACTGGCACCCACCCAAGGCAACGAACACCAAACAAGAGGGGACCCTGCTGTGTCAGGGCTTGGCGCTTCTAACATTGTCTCCCCATGGCCTTGAGCACCTTCCCTGCTGTCACAGTGCTGAGCTGCACATCCCAATGTCAGCAGAGACTGAATAAACAATTGACCCCACTCCAAAAAAGATGCTGGCACCCACTGGGAAAGCCCAGACCGGTGTTTATGACAGAAGATGCACAAACATCTCAGATGAACAGCCCTGACCTTCTTCTCCTTCCCCCTCTTCCCTCCACCATCCCCCACAAAATGAGGCTTTGTCTGCTTATCTCTGCATCCCTAGGGTAGCCCTTGGTGGAGATATTCTGGTAGTCCAGTGCCGATGTTTCCTTCCAGCACCGTTTCCTTTGGTGTGGGGTCACCACCGCCACCTTCTCCTGACATGGTCCTGCGGGATGCCTGCGATCCCCTGGGATGCTTGGGGCTATCGCTGGGAGGACATCGGCCAGAGGAGGAGGAAGCACTTCGACAGGAGCCGATGGTCCAGGAGCCAGGGAGGCTGGAGGGTGCTGGGTGAGGAAGAAAAACAGGAAAGTGGTGGCAGATAAGGAAAAGACCCTGGAAGGGGAATATAGGGGAATAATGGAGGGTAGGAGGGAAATTTAAGATCATGGCTTTTCCTACAGCAGACGTCGTGTCGCGAGAGGAAGCTGACGAGACAAAGGCAGCCCAGAGAAATCTTTCTCATGGCATTAGGAAACAGGTCTCAGCTTCATGGCAAGGCAGGAGCTGGGGATGGTCCAGCGGGTCGGTCTGCAGGGGTTTGTCACACACCCACGGGGTCATACCTGGCTGGGAGACTCCAAGTACAGCCCTGTGGGAAACTGTTAATTAGCCTGTTGTGAAGCCTTGCTAATTCATCTGGTGGCGGCACGCTTCCCATCGTGGTGAGACCAAGTTACTGCCTTGTGCATGGGCAGACCTAGAGAGGGAGTGTCCTGGGGGACAGGATTTGACGTGAACCCAACACCTTGCTAACCTGCTGGGAGGAAGCATATCAGAGATGAGGGCTTATGTCCATGTCCCAGCTACTTCCTGCCTCAGGGTTCCATTTGCAAGTGTCCTGCTGTTTAATCCTACACCATGGTGATAGAACATAAACCCTGTGTTTCCTGGCTGATTTCTTCAGACACCATAACTTTCCTGCTGATCACTCAGCCATATGCTCTGGATATCACCTTTGAGAACGTCTCACTTGGAAATCTTGTCCTTTTGCATAGTTTCTCCAAGACACAGCCTTTCTCCTACACCTGCATGGATAAAACTCCAATCCAAGTGCTTACCATCTTCCATCCTGATTATGGCTGTACATTTGGTGTAGCCCTCACCAAAACACAGATGAGTGCAATGGAGGGACACCTAACCTGGTGGTCCCTCAGGATCATTTCTCTACCCACAGGCTCCTGGGACTGTGACAGGTCTGAGACCTCTTCACTTCAGGAGAGCTTGTTGGGAATATACTGATGGTCCAAGGGCTTGTTTAGCTCAGTGATCACTGTTCAGCTTTAAAAGGACCTAGAAATTTAAAAGACCAACTTCTCCAGGCCTGATCAGAAAGCCTTTGGAGGGAAGAGTAGGCTGCCTCGTGGCTTGTTGGGTGGTAAAATTCCAACAATAAGAAAGTCTGGGTAACCCCTCACATGAAAGTGGCAATGCCTGAAGCTGGGTCGTCTCCAGGGCTGCTCTCCAGGATTTTCTGGGCCCAGGACTAGGTTGGTTTCCTTTGTTGAGCTACCCAAAGGGCGGCATCACTGGGATAGAGAAGGAAACAAGTGAGAGAAGCCAGTCTTCAAGGCATGGTCTGCTCCTTGCAGCAGCTTTGTTTCCTCCGTAAGTATGTAAAAAACAGCCAAACCCAACACTGTTATGAAATCTGTTGGGTTCGGGAGAGCGCTTGATTACCCATCAACCTCCAGCTCTGCCACGGGCAGAATGTGTGACCTTGGTCACATCACTGCATCCCCTTTCCCCCGCCTGCAATGCTGGAGACGAAGAGGGAGATGAATAGGAGTCCACACCAGGTGGTGGTGGCCGGGTTGTCCTCTCCCGAAGTGGGGGAAAAGATGTTTTTCTGAATGGAAATTTGTCCCAACCCAGGTCCCTGCCTGGGTTGGTTATCACTGCTGCTATTTTGGTCGGCAAGAAAGAGCTGAGCCCGTGGCGGAGGCAGTGGTGGCAGGGTACAGAGGGGAGCAGGGCCATGGGACAGGGTGGGGAGCTGGGGCAGCTCGTCGGCTGGAGGAGAAAACCACGAGCTCCTGCCAAGGTTTCAGCTGGTGCCAGAGATAAGGGGGATCCCCTGGAGATGGGGCTGGCCCCGGGGTGGGCGCGTGGTGGCTGAGCTAAGTGGGACCGGTGACAGGCTGCACATGAGGGCTGATAAGAGCCAGGAAGCAGTAGCCAAACTCCCACGGTCTCCTCAGGCATGGTTGGGCACCCTGGGGACCAGTGAAAGGAGAGGCAACTTGGGGGGGTCTCCCCCTGGAGACACCCCGATGGGTGGCTTTAGAGCTGCCCCACTTATGGGGGCTGTGAGACCTCCAGTCAATCCGTCTTCTCCAGGGATGGCAGGTGGGGAGGGTAAGAGGTTCACCCCCTTCACCACCCCCAAGAAGGAAAGTTTTAGGATAGGAAGTGAAAATCCTTTTTCTTGATTTTTTTTTTAATTTTTTTTTTTTTTTTAGACAGTGTATACTTTTCCTGCTGAGTGCTTTTGTTTTTCAGTTTGCACAAGGGGAAAAAAAAAATCAGGGTCATGGGATGTTTCTGTGGGAGGTTTAATCCTGTTAAAAATCACTTTCTTCTGTACGGATGTGTCTAACAGCCCATGTCCCAAGATAGCCTTTACTACTGTAAGATATTATAAAGATAGTATTCTAAGATATTTCTAAAAAAATCTAATAAATGTGTTTTGACACCCTGGGACACGTCCTTCAGCTTTCCGCGCAAGCAGCTGATCTAGGTTACCCTGGCTCCAGCAGGGGGTGGATCAGAGACCTCCTTCAGCCTTTCAGTTGCCTGGATGGTGAAAGGGCAACCTGGGAAAAGTCTTGTTCTCAAGAGCAGCACAGCATGGGCATGGATGCTCTGTTCTCATATACAGATAAGAGAATTTTTTAAACTGAAAGAGAGGAGATTTAGATGAGATCTGGGCAAGAAATACTTTCCTGTGAGGGTGATGAGACCCTGGCCCAGGTTGCCCAGATAAGCTGTGGCTGCCCCATCCCTGGAGATGTTCAGGACAAGGTTGGATGGGGCTTTGAGCAACCTGGTCTGGTGGGAGGTGTCCCTGCCCAGGGCAGGGGGGTTGGAACTCGATGATTTTTCCAACCTGAACTGTTCTATGATTCCATGGATTTCCAAAAAACCCAAGGTACCTTCTTCTTCCCCATCCAACGGGATGATATTTGTTGGCCTTATGACACCACCTTCCTTCACAAACCTCATTTATTGGTCTAAGGATGGCCACTGCCCTCATGAGAGCATTATTTCCACAGACAGACTGATCCATGAGAAACCCGCTTGTCTCTGTCCCATACTCAACTCACAGAAGGTCCCCACACATATTTCGAGATTCAGTTTTATGCCAGGATGGCATAAAACCATTTGGTGGCTTGGGGACTGGCAATGGCTGGTGGGGTGATTCTTCCTGTCTCTGAAGGCGTTTTGAAAGTTTTCACCACGTGACTGTGGTGAGTGACAGGGTTGTTGTGGCGGTTGATAACTGGATTAGCTTGAGCCAAAATTGCTTCTGCCTACGCTCAGCAGGACCTTGGTTCATCCACCACTGTGTCAGCTCACTAAATGCAAGGAACTCTCTTCCAGCCTGTGCTTATCCCACCATGGTCACTCACACACCCCCAGGGGACTCTGCTAATGAACTGTGCTTGAAGACCTTCATCTCCCAGCAGATAGCAGCTCCCCAAGGAACGGACAGCCTGGGAGTGATGGCGCTGGTGGTGAAACCTCCCATCGATCACAGAAGCACCGCCGCCGCCTCTCCACACCAGCTACCAGAAGCAATCACATCACCGAGCAGACAAAACAGGCACATTTTTCCCCTCTCATGAACGTCCATGAATTTTCTGACCCATGCCTGGTGCTCAGATAGGGCTGCCTCTTGGCTGTGGACCATACATGAAAAGATTGTATTGTCATCCAGCCCCGTCCTGGGAAACACCAGCCTGGAGAGTCTGCAATGCCCTTAGCAGGCAAATCCATAACTTCCCTCCTTGGGGAGATAAACTTGTTCACATGCCAGCAAGGGGGGACCTCAGCTTCCCTTCTGCCTTCAGAGATGGCTCCTTTGGGCAATTGCCTCCCCATGGTCCCAAGATAACATCGCCAATCTTCTCACCTTGAAGCAAAACCAGAGAAGTGTTGTCTTGGGCTTTCCTTGTAAGCATCAGTTTGGCAGGAAAGATTATTTAATTTATTTTTATTTTTTTTTTTATCCCAGGAACCATGTTTTTTTGGAGGTGGTTGCTTCAAAGAGCTGCTATGGGCCAAGCAGAAACCCAAAGATTGTGAGGAAAGGGATTAATGGAAAATTTAGGAAATGCTCTATCTTGCCTACTCTGGAATAAATCTAGTGGTTTCCAGAGCAAACATAGAGACCCTCTGAATTCACACCTGTATCCTTAGCTCTTTGTCCTGCAGACCTGGAACATGTCACCATTGCAAGTGCTGCTAACTCCAGACCTCTGTCAGAAGACTCACCAAGACTTTTAATTCTCCAAAGCCTTCCCATCACCTGGCTGCAGGTTTGGTTTGTCCCCCGCAGCTCCTGTAGCTGCACAAACCTCGCTGTATCCTGGTGCACCAGGACCATGGCATCAGGTCCTTCAGGCTGGGGATGGACTGCCAGGCTTGAAGAGCCATGTTTTACTTCTGTTCCCTTTGTCTTCTCCTGACGAACACCTAGAAAGCCAGGTTTTGGGTTCTGCTCTGCAAAACCGGGTTGTGGGCCAAGACCTTGCCTTCCCAGGGCATGTGAAAGTGATCACTGCAAAAAACCAGCAAGGTGCAACGTGCAGTTGACAACTGCAGCCACAGTGATGGGGTCCTGGTTGCTCTGTCTGACACAGCTGAGCTTTTTACTGTATAAATATCCTTCCTGCCAGCTGGAGGTTCCTTCCCCCAGTCCTGGGAAGGATCTGTCTGGCACCAAGGAGGGGGTCATACCCCTTGGGGTCTTGTTAGTCCAGCCAACATCCTTGCAGAAGGTCTTTCTATTTGTATGTACACCCATATGAATTAAGAGATGTGTTTTCAGGAAGACTGTTTTCGGATCTTACCCAAGGAATTTAGGACTGTGTCTACTAGGCTAGGAGACTGTAGGTCTGACACAACTGTTTTGCCAACACATTCCTCCAAAAAACCCCCATTTTTCCTCGCTTTCGCAGAGTGGGGGAGCATGGGGTGGGTGAAGGATGGAGTGGGTGGACATTCATGACCGTGCACCTTCCCTCCTTCCCCCATCCTCCTCACCACCCTCCCCAGCCCCTTCCCCTCTTCTCAGCAGCGATAAGCTCGCCAATGGAAAAAATGTTGTCACACATATCTCACTTCCAGTGTGTGGGAGTTGCTGATAGCAGCACGAAGATCTGGACAATAAAGCCTCCTGACAGCTTTCGTGTCCATCCCAGGCACAGGGACCTGGTTCTGGAGGAAGGGCTGAGCTCTGAGAGGGCTTGGGGATGGGTCCTGCAAGCGGTGGCCCTAGGGAGGAGGATGGAGAGGGGAAAGGGCTCCTTTACCCCTCTTTATCCGGGGTGCGAAGCCTTTCCCCAAATTTAGCATCGCCTCTTGTCCACGGGGTGTCTCCAAACCAAGAGACACAAACTTTTGGCTGGAGGTGGCTTTGCTGGCGTGATGGGGAGCAGCTCGGCAGCTGCTGGCTGCAGTGTTTGTTTTGGAGCTTCCCCACCGGCCAGCACTCCCTCCTTGGGGAGAAGGGGGGGGGGGAGGGCTGCATTGCTCCAGCACCGCCGTTCTTCCGTGTGGGGCTGCCAAAAAGAGCCCGGAGCACCTCGCCAGGAGGGTGAAGTCATTTATTTACGCCTAGAAAGAAATGTACTTTATTACACAGCCTTGGAGATGTTAGGGCTGAGCATCTGCCAGGCTTTCGCTCTGACGTGGAGAGCCGGGGTCAGCACGGGGCAGTCATGGTGGTTGCCTCTTTTCTTAGCCCTCTTATAGAGGGGTTTAAACAGGACATCATTGATTTATTCATGTGAAAAAAAGCACCAAGATTTTGCTGGCAGAGGTTCATTTGACCGACAGAAGTGTCTCCACGGTGGTGGGTCACCCTGGGCTCCCTTCACCATCTGCGGAGATAAGAAAACCCTTGTAAAACAGAATTTCTTGCCCCACGGAGCCGGCTCCTCCAGCTCTCAAGGGAGGCCAAGGAGATGGAGACCTTTGCTTCATAGATGTTCAAATCGATTACCCTAAGGCAAAAGCTTGGCTCTGCCTGAGATGAGAGGGGCCCTTCTGAAAGAGGGCTTAGGTGTGAAAGGGTCCCTGAAGGTGACTCTGATTTTATACCACTCCTAGTCTTTCAGTATCTGTTTTCTCACTGTAATTACAAGTGACAATGATTTTTACAGAAAATCTTATTTTTTCCAAGCAAAAAAAAAAAAATAATCTATTTTATGAATTTTTCCAGCTAAAAAGAGAACCCCTCGCTGTTTATATTTCTGCCCCATGCCTTGGGGGCTGTTGTCCCTGTCTCCAAATTCTTCATTTTCCTCTAGAGCGCTGGTTTCCAAAGTGGGGTGTGAGCAAGACAATCCGTTGGAGTGGGAAAGGAAAATATTCTTTATACCATTAATAAATAATAGAAAATAAAAACACTAAAAGACCACTGCTGTAGGCAACTGTTTCTCTCCTTGGGCTGTAGCTCCCGTGTCCCACAAGGCTTTTCCCTCCCGAGGGCTGTGCTGTAGGAGATAAGAAGTTTGTTTCTAGATTTAGCCAAAGATATTTCATTCTTTTCTGATGAAACCACTTTTATTGAGGGACAGAGGAAAAGAGGGGGTGGCATTAAGGGTTATTGCTGTTTTATGGACAATAAAGGTTTTCCATTCAAAGTTGGGTAAAAATTGGCAAAAACACTTAGGGGAGGATGGATGCTCCGGCTCCATATAATTTCCATGGCAAATTTGGAGCCAGCCCTGCTTGAGATCACTCCTGACCCCAAGCTTTGGGTAAGGGGCAGATGGATTCACCTCCCTCCCTCTGCCCTGGCCCCCTCCTTTGATGGCAAGGGGGAATCTTTTAACCCTTTCCAGACGGTGACGCAGGATTTTCCGTGTTGCCTGCCTGTGATGAGAGAGGTTGAACTCTCCCAGGACTCAGCAGGAGGAAAGCTGGGTGACAGCATCACCCTTGACACTGACAACGTCGCCCTTGACTCTGTCTGGCCCGTGGCACAGAGGTGCTTTCTTCTCCTCCGCGGCGGCTGATAGCCGGCTCCATCCTGCTGCGAGCAATTTCCCTCTGCAGCTCCTGCCAAGGAGAACACACACACACAAACACACACACACACACACGCACGCCTATCCATGAGCACACCCAGGCGTGAATGCTTCTCACAAGGCTCACATTCAGGGGGCTCCCCACCTCCTTTCCCCTCCGCGACTCCCGGCAGCCCATCCCCGAGATGTCATCCTGCCCCTGATAAGGCACAGAGGCGGCCGCCAAAGGAAGGCTCCCAGTTGCTCCCGGCGCCAGGCAGGGTAGAGGCAGACACGTCTAACCCTTGCCTCCTCCGGCAGTGGCCAAAAACACATGACATCACCCCCTTGTCCCCTGTAACCCCCCCTCCCCAGCATCCCTATCAGCCCCACGGAGAGGCGTGTGCATGGAGGAGCGAGAAGGAAGAGGGAAGGCGGGGGGGTGGGGGGAGGAAAGGAGGGAAGATGAAGGTTGGAGCTGGAAGTTGGTTACTTTGGCAAAACGACAAAGTTCTGCACAACTTCACCGGCCAGACTTCAAAAAGGTGGAAAAACTGGAGGCTCGTTTCTGGCAGGTCTTGTTATCAAGGGGAGCCTTATCTGCTTGATGGGACTGATGGCTCATGCGAGCCGGAGTGGCTGGTAACCTCTGGCTGAGCTTTCTGAGGCCTCCAAGGAGCTCGACTGTCACTCAATAGAGAGGAGAAACATCCAGGAGAGAGGACTATGTGTTTGCAGGCTGCAGAGTGAGAGCAGCAAGGACACAGGTATCCCCAACCCAGGAGCATGGGAACCCAGTCCCTCACTGTTTTAATTCATGGTGGTACAAGAGCAGGGGAATCCCTGCTCAGAGTGCAGACAGAGATGAGTCACTGGTTTTACTGGTTTCCCTCTGTTTCCTCCAGGACAAGACTGGTTCCTCTGGGGTAGGTAGTGGATTTAGGTTTTGCCATGCCAGGATGTTTTGCCATCCAAGGGAGCTTTTGGGCAGCAGTTTTGGCCAACTCCTTGCTTGCATGTCCCAGATATCACACTGGGTGTTTTCCAGAGATCAACCTTCCAGCTTTTCTCTCATGGAGAGTTTCATATCCCTTCGTGCCCTCTCTCTCCTCACACCTCCAAGTCATCTCTATTCCTTGCTCACCCTACATCACCTCCTTTCCTAGGTGTAGACCTACTCCTGGGGTCCTGCTCAAGATTACATCATGGTGGGCAATTCCCCTTCCTTCTTAGCACCACAGTCAACAGCGTTTACTCCCTGGTGATATGTTGCTGTAAACAAACATGGTTTTGGCCCGTTCTCGCTTGTAATTCCACCCAACAGATCAGCAGACGCAGGAAATGGGGTGGTGATGCCCCTTGTGGTGTTGTAATATGGTCTGAAGTACAATAATTTATTCTCTTTCACCTCTCAAAACACTTTCCTTTTCCTTCCTTGCCTTCTCTTCCCTTTCCCCCTTCTTTCCCCTTCCCCTTCCCTTTCCTTCCTCTTCCTGTTCCCCACAGGAATGGTATTTCTCCATCTCACCACCTTTACCTCATCTCAGAGGTGGATAACCTGAGCCATCCACTCAGTTTCTCCTTGTTGTTGTTGTTATGGGGAGGAAGAGGCACTTCTAGAAGGCAAATCATACCTCTGTCTTGGATCCATCCCCTTGAAGAAGATGGATCCTGCTGTGGTCTCTTCTGTAGATAGGTAGAGCAAGAGGTAGAGGTTGATAAAGGCTATGGCAGAGATGGAGGTAGAGAGGTTTCATAGAAGAGAGGTTTCATAACTGCTTGGACAAGATCCTTCTCTGGCTTCCACCTTGTAAGGGTACAGGTGTCCCTTTGGTCCCGTGACACATCTGACAGCCTTGTGCAGATCAAGTGCACAAGTGATCTCGAGTGGCTCTGAATGTGGGCAAGTGCCTCAAACCCTAAGGGTTAGGCGGGATGGTCCATCTCAGAGGGAGACACGGCTGCACTCTGGAGCAAGAAGGATGTATAAAACCAACAGGTTTATTGGTGATGGACAAACCAAGCTGTGAGTGTAGGCACAGAGGTGTCCGAGAGCAGATCCTACGCACAGTTGTGGTTGCAGGGTCGCTGGGCTGGTCACCCTGGGGCGCTGGGGTCCGTCCCAGTGTGGTCACTCTCATCGGCAGCAACGCAGGCGGCCGTTGCTACAGGTCCCTTCCCAGCGCTCCATGTGGAAGCAAAGCCTCCGGCAGTGGCCGTGGTTGCTTCTGCACTGCTGGCTGTCCGAAAGGCCTCTTGCTGCAGGGGAAAAAAGGGGTGGGAGACCTTCTTAAGGGACTTGGGAACCCACCCGGAGCTCTGGTGGTGTCACTGGCTGAGCAGTGAAAGGCTTGCAGTGGGGAAATTCAGCTGGCTTCGTGGTGAAGGTCAGAGGTGCTTGGGAGGAGCATCTCCCTCCAGCAAGCACTGGGAGTCTCTTAACAACCAGTTTGTGTGAGATGATTGGCTTTGGGTTGGCTAAGTTAGGTTAGATGAGCTAGGTGAGGTGGATCCATTGGGTAACATCCAAAGTCAGAAAAGTGTCTTTTTGGAACAGATATTTTATCTGCTGTTTTGTTTGGTTGGGGCATTTTTTGTGGTTGTTGGTTTCTCAGTGTTTTGGGGTTTTTAGTTTGTTTGGCTTAAGTCTTCCTGTTTTGATAAAAAGGGTGTGTGCTGCTTCTCTACACACAGCAGGAACACCAAGTTTGGGGTTTTGGGAGGGATACACTGATGGGTATCCACCAAATCCTCTCTCTCTTCCCTTTATCCCTAGGACTTCAGTTAAATAAATGAAAGCATAAACAGGATAAGCAAGTAAATCTCCTCTTCGTGGTTATCAAGTTTGTTTTCTGTGAAAGTTATACCACCATAGTCCTAGTAACACCATAGTGACCTTATTCCTAACATATATATACAAGTAGCCAGTGGGAAAGCCCAGCCAAGAAAGACTTTTCTTTTAAACAGAATCCCAGAAGAAAACAGACAGACAAAAAAAAATTTAACTGGTAGTCTTCCCCCCCAAATTTTTCCTCTGGAAGATGTCTTTTGATTTCATGGGTTTCTCCTTTTTTATGGAGGATGAGGCTTGTATCTTGGTCAGGAGCAGAGCTCAGGCTCCTGTCTCAGGGTCAGCATTTCTGGGTTGGTTTTGAGGGGAGGGAGAGGGGTCATAGAGTCTGTGAACTGGAGACACCTGCATCCAGGAGATGCAGACTCTCTAACATGGAGACCATGTTAGAAGAAATTTGTTCTTTGGAAGCAAGAGTCAGATCAGCCTTGACTTGACTTGGTTTGACTTGAGGACCCTGTCTTGTCCTTCCCTACCTCGAGGTAGGAACCCAACTTTTCTCTTTCCACAGTCCTGCAGAAACCCCTGTGAGTATTTTGTCCTTACCGGGAACATCCTGGAGGAGGAGAATGACAATGACTGCAAAGAGCAGCTGAAGAATCCGCATAGCTGAAGGTGGGTGGGTGTTCCACCACGAGGAGGAGTGAAGGGGCTGTAAAGAGATGGAGAAGAGAGAAATCCTGGATTTATAGCGCCCGGGGGTTGTGTAACACTCCTGGGGTGGGGGAACTATGTCAATCCCAGATGCATTTCAACATGACAGCAAACAGTTGCACTGGGATGTGCCCACTCTTGAACGTGTTACAGGGGAAAAAAAATCAACAGAGGAAAAAAAAAAGAAAAAAATAAAATAAAAGAAAGGCAGAGTTTTGTCAACAAATTTCATTGAGCACCGGGGAGTCTGCTACTGCTTGCTGCTGGAGACAGGATGTTGGGGCTGACCCAGTCTGGCTCTTCTTGTGTTTGTAGACTCGAGCATGTGATGTTAAAATCTCGTCCAAGTGTTTGTTAAAATCCCATCCAAGCTTTTTTTTTTTTGTGTGTGTGTATGTGTTTCCAGCTCCCAGTCTCTGTGTTTAGCATTGACACAGTCAAGCCTGAAAAAATCCAGTCTCCTCCTCAGCAGTCCCCAGCACGCTCAAAATTGGTTTGATAATCATGGGATCCTTAAAAATCAAAGGTCTGTTTGCATTTCCCAGCTTCTGACCTGCAAAGAGACTGTTTGCCAAGGTTTTGTTTACAACTGCCAAGAAAAATGGCAATTTAACATCTTATTCATTTATGCACTTATTAAATGGGAAAGCTGGGATAGCTCCCGGTGATTATCAGGAGCGGGAGCGTTAGGAAAGCTTGTGTATTACAGCTCTCCCAGGAATGCTGGCAGGCTCCCTGGTTTGTACTAGTTCTCCAGGTCTGTTCCAGGAAAAAAGTAGAGGTGGGACCCGAGTTGCAACTTGGGAAAACAAGGCAAAGCAAATAATGAGCAGAAATCACCCCCAACCAACGACAAACAAAGGAAGAGGAAAGAGAAACTCCATCAAGGCTTCTTTTTAGAGCAGCAGAGGGCATCACCAAGTCTTCCCTTTTCCATTTATAAGTCACCCTGATGGCTTTTTATTTGCAAGCTGGGTGCCAAGTGGTGCTGGAAAAAATGTAAAACCGATGGCCTTTGGGCTGCTTGAACAGAGCAAGGATCACCTTCATCAAACAGTGCAGATAAGGGACCCTTCACCAGCTGGACTTTGGAGCACAGGACACCGAGCATTTAAACAGGGTGTCGTGTGAACTGGCCACACGCAACCTGGGGAAAGAAAATGGGTCTGTGACCCTGTCTGAGGAAGGAACGGTTGCAAGGATGCTTGTAGAGCCTCTCTAGAAGCGTTGGTGCTTTGGATATCTGGTGGCACTGCTTGGTGTGGCTGGTGGGACACCATAACCCACCACATGTGCCTCAGAGGACCAACATCTCCAATGTGAAAGGTGGTGCGATAGGGTCAGGGCAGGGCTTTTCTAGCAGAAATGAGACTGCAGCTCTTGAGCCACAACCTGAGCAGGTAGGAGCGTGTGGATGCTCATACGAGTGTCCTGCTCTCCATACGTGACCTGACATGCCTGAACATGTGTGCGTGGGTGGCTTGATGTACTCTAGAGAGGAGGTTTAGCACGGAGCCAGAGCACCACATGGCCGTGGTGTTTCCAGTGATGGATGGCAAAAGGCCATCTTTTATCTCTATCTCAGCTGCTTTCCCTTGGTGGGAGCATCACCATCTCAGAGGATGAGCGGTGTCTGGAGCTGTTTGTATGCTTCAGGCTCCACAGGGGCAGGCACAAAGGTGGTCAGGATGCGTCCTCCACACCATCAGGAGCCCCTGCTCTGCAGCTGAAGTGCACAGGTCAAGTTTCAGAACGTGCCTTGGGGAAGAGAACCAAAACCAGATGATACCAACATAAACCAGATTTCCCCCAGAAATCACAGGCAGGAAGTCTCTATCCTCTGGACAATTGATCTGACAGCAGATGGGCCTCCTCCCTCCAGCGCGGTCCCTACTCCATGTTGGCCTCAGCCTCTGGTGAGCCTACTGGGGCTGGTCCATCAGCCTCCCACCCTTCCCCGCTCTCCAACCTGCCACCAGATGGGTTTTTTCTCAGATCCCAAATGCACAAAGGCTGGTCTGTGCTCAGCGACACGCGGCACAGAAATTAGCTCTTGGGCGTCTCAGAGGTTTTGGGGCTGGGGAGGGTCAAGTCAACCCCCACCCACCCCAGGGCCCCAAATGGGAGGGCTGGGTTCACTGATTTCATCTGCCTTGGGTCGTGGACCTAAGCAGCCTGATTTTAAAAATGCAGCCCAGGATAAATTTATGGCAGCAGCAGCAGAGAAGATAAAGACAAGAGCAAATCCTTTGGTGATGTGAAAGCCTCCTGGTGCCCCTTGCCAGGTTGGCATGCTGCTTCCCCCTCCCCATCCCATCATCCCACCGGCGGCTTTTTACCAAACCCTGAGCCAAGCGAGTGCCTACAGAGCCTGGAAAGAAATTAGCTGGGCTCAGTTCTGGGCCCATCTCTGGCCCAGAAACCCCCCATGGCCATGGGCAGGTTTTCTTTATGAACCAGCCCACGGGACCATCCACTTCCTGCCCCTAACAGCAGCCATATGGGGAGGCCTGAATTAGTGTAAGCACATTTGTGGTGTTCAGCTCAACTTTCCTCCTGCTCTCAGGCTACTTTCTGGTCTGAGGACAGAAGTTTTGCATGGCGATATCCTTCAACAGGGAGGTTCGTAGGTCTGCAACTGATTACATGAAGAACATTTGCATTTGTTTGTTTAAAATGTGTCTCTCACCACTTTCCCACCAGTTCTTGTGCACGATGAGATTGTGAACCCTTACAGATTGTCCCTGGAATGTGCCCACTTCTGAACTGTGCCAAGGAACAGCCTGGCAAAGTGCTAGTTTGCTGATATCTGGGTATCTGTTACTGTCTGAGCCTGAGATTCATGTAATTTGGTTTACTTGTGTAGATACAGTCTCTGAATCCAGACCCATCTCCCCAGCATGCCCCCAAAGCTGGGCTGTGGTCGGGCAATGATGTCTTTCACTCTACAGGAGGTGGAGAAGCACCCATGACAGTGGGCTTCACCCCCTTATCTACTGGACAGGGGTGAAGGCAAAGCCCGATATGCAGGTGGTTGCACTGGTTTCCATGGGATGACTGGGGATGTGAGGAACAACCTGGGTCTAAGAGACTTGCTCAAGGCTATGAGATCTCAGCTTCTCCAAGCAGGAGCCCATCTGACCACCGTTCTGCTCCTGATTACACAGCTCCATTACAAAGACATTTTTAGGGTGGAAGCAGAGGATTTCATCTCTGTCTGTCTCTCTCTGGCAAACAAACACTGGCCTGTTGCCTGGGAACAGCAAACAAATTCCAGCGAGGAGGATGTTCATACCACGCTTTGATGAACTAACCTCTCCAGTTATTCATGAGGCTTGTGCTTGTTAACAAACTGGGCATGAGGGTAGGGCTCTACCCAGGCTGTCCATGTGGCTGCAAAGACCACAGATATGCCTCCTAAGGTGTCTGGATGGCTTGTGGGTCGGCCTTAGAATTTGGTATAGGTCTACTGGAGTAGTACTGAGGAACTCTTTATTTTGTAGCCTTCTGAGCTCTGTCAGGTGCAGGTAGCTGGAGTTAAGGGCTCAACCAAGACTTTCCCACAAAAATCCTCTTCCTCATTTGGCTTTCTCCCATGAGAGCAAAAACTTACTGTCTTTTCAAAGTGGACCACTAGCCTGATTTGAATTCTCACCAGCCTGCATCTCTTAAGGGATAGTGGACTTCACCTTCTCATTTCTTCTGCTATTTTGGTTTCCCCCTTCACTTGACTGACTACTCACCTCTCCCCGCTTTTCCCACATGCAATCCTGCAGGGAAGAGGTTGGATTCAGATGAACCCCACTGACCACATCTGGGTCTACACTGTGGGAAATGGCCTCAGTTGAGCGGGACTGCTGCTCACGGCTGGAAGTCCTCTGGCAAAGGGTCACACTGGGGATGACTTTTACTGAGGGCTTCAAACAATCAAATATTTTGGGGGGTTTGGATATAAAGGGTTGGAAAGTGGTGTCTGAGCCCTGTAGGAGTGTGGTCTCGTGGTGAATGAAACCATGCAGGTGAACAGCTCGGTGCTGAGGGGATGGACATGGTCACTCAACCAGAGGAATTTAGTGCTTCCTCCTCCCCGGGGTTATGGGATACACCAACCTGGGGGTGATTAATATGAGAAACATTCCCTATCATGCACTTACAGGAAAGCATCTCATGCTGCTGTTTAAGCAGCTCCTTACAAGCTGTGCTGGTGGCTGGGTGCTCTGCTCTAGGCAAGGTAATGGGTCAAGAAACCACATCAAGAGACAGTTCTTGGACTGGAGGGTTGATGGACTGGAGGGTGATGTTCTCCACCTTCCACCATGTCCTTGGTGCATTTTCTTTCTTCCCTCTGTGTCAGACCAGGCGGCTGGAAGGGGAGTCAGTTCATCTCATTCATCAGGCAGAAAAATCATGATCGATTTTAGTGCTTTTCTTTTTTGTTGGGTTGTGTTTTGGGTGTTTTAGGTTTATTTCCAGCCAGATCAGCAAGCGAGGGAGAGTTGCGACCATACTTTTTAGCAGCAGCCTGCATTCACATTACTGCCAGAGGGACAATGTCTGACCTTTTCCACCTTCCCTGGTTGAAATTTTGCTGCCCAGCAGGTCCAAGATGTGTAGGGGACAGAAGGTCCAGCAACGGGCAGGGAGACGCACAAGGTAAGCTGCACGAGCCCAATATGTTCCATTTTCTTAGTAAACCAGGCTATAAACGCGGTAGCCAAGCGTCCCCCCAGATAAGAGGCACAAATCACGAACGTTGTGGACCAACGTAAGAACTAAACTGTTTGGTTTGGAAAGGTGCCTTGATTCAAAAGCCTGCCTGTGCCATACTCATACATCAGCACGCGTCGGAGAGCCGGGCCGGATCTGGGAAGGAATTTGGCTCTGGATTGAGCCCAGTCTCTGTTTTCAGCAGCAGTTCCCAAGCTGAGAGCCGTCTCTGGGTAACCCGGCTCTCCTGACGGCTCATCCAAGTGCAGGGGATCTCCAGGGGAGCTCTGGTGTCTCCCTGCCTGTGTTGGTGTCCTGGGCTGTGTGTTATGATGACCCGAGGAGAATATCTGGGCTGCTCACAGGAGAGTGGATGAATTAATTGTTGGACCTCTGGCAAGGGGTCCTGACCCTGGTGAGGTCAATGGGAATTTTCCTGTTTGATTCATCACAACAAGAATTTCATCTCCCAGGGAGGACTTTTCCCTGGCTCTCACCAGCGCCTGGGCTAATTGGCATAACTCTCTCATGACATCATTGTTTTCTTGCTTTCACAGAAATGATTGACCCAGAGAGAAATATTTTACCTGGAAAGGGAGACCGAGAGCTAACTGACAGAGGCAGGGGAGTGTCAAAATTTCAAGCTGAAAAAACGCAGAAGGGCTGAGAATGGGTCTGGACAGCTAAGGGGATTTAGACTGATGCAGTCTGTAGGCAGAGAGCTGTTAGGTGCAAACAGGCTAATTGCTTTGGGATTATTGCTGGGTGATTGCAGAGGAAAGGAGAAGCACCAGAAGCACGGTCTGTGGATGAGGACAGCAACGGTACACAACCTTCAGATCCATTCCCCACCCTGTTTAAAACAAGCAAGCTTCCCCAAGCTGGAAGAGGGGAGATTTAGATTAGATATTAGGAAGAAATTTTTCACTTTGAGGGTGGTGAGAGCCTGGCCCAGGTTGCCCAGAGAAGCTGTGGCTGCCCCATCCCTGGAGGGGTTCAAGGCCAGGTTGGAGAGAGCTTTGAGCAACCGATTCTGGTGGGAGGTGTCCCTGCCCAGGGCAGGGGGGTGAGACTGGATGGTCTTTAAGGACCCTTCCAACCCAAATCATTCTATTATTCTATGATTCTGTGACAACACTGCTAGATTTTGGTTTTTCTGGTCTAGGTGGTGGCTGATGGGCAGCACGTTCCTGTTATGAATCCCATGGGGAAAGGGGTCTGTGTGCATGTGGGGAATCCCTGCTCCTTTTCTGTGCCTTATTTCTCCAGCCAGCCCTTCCCAGTGCCTGTAAGAACCTGGCACAGCCTGGAAAGGAAGAGTAGATATGGGGGGGTTGGTCTTGCCTAAGAAACACAGACCACGCTTGCCTTTATGTCAAACCGGGTAGTTTTTGCATCAAAAGCGATGGAAAAAAGGCCCATTGCAACTGTTTTCTTTGGGAAGGGAAATAAAGAGACAGAGCCATCCAGTTCTGCTGGGAAGGTGTAGGCTGCTGTGGTCACTGCTGGTCAGTGGGAGAGAGAGCATCCCACCAGCGGCAACTTTGCTGAGCATCAGCAGGAGTCACAGACGGGCAGTTGCTGTTCTGCTAAATGTCAGATTTATTGCTTTCAGGCAAGGGGAGAAGCAATTTCTCACCTGTACACAACAGGTAACAACCAGGTGCCCAAAGGGGCAGTACATAATCATCTGGGTGGTCCCAATTTCTTCTGGTCACAGTGTTTCCTAGAAAGCCGCAGCGAAAGGAAAAAGCAACACATTCAGAAATCCATGTGTGGATCTAAAGGCATGTTTTCCCAGAAGAGCAACAGTCACAGAAAGGCACAACATCTGCTTCCCAACGGCAGCTCATTCCTTGTCAGGGGAGCCTCCAGCTCTCCATGAGCTGCATTTCGCTCCTTTGGGAAATCTTCAGCTCTTGGTGGTAGTGGGTGACAAAGTTTTGCAACAGAGAATGATGGGTTGAAAGCAGTAGTTAGCCAGGTATTCACCAGAAACGCAGTTTCCAAGTCGGCACAAGCCCCCTTCGTGTTTACAGCTGTCTGGTCCATAAGCATCTCCTGTACAAAAAAGCGGCAAGTTGTTGGGTAAAATGCATGGGATGTATAAAACCATAGAATCATAGAATTTTTTAAGTTGGAAGAGACCTTAAAGACCATCTAATTCCAACCCACCTGCCTAGGGACACTTCCCACTAGATGGGGTTGCTCAAAGCCTGGTCCAGCCTGGCCTTTAACACCTCCAGGGATGGGGCTTCCACAGATTCTCTGGGCAACCTGGGCCAGGGTCTCACCACCCTCACAGGAAATAAATTCTTCCTAATATCTCATCTAAATCTACTCTCTTCTAGTTTGAAGGTATTACCCCTCGTTCTATCACTGCATGCCCTTCTAAAAAGTACCTCTCCAGCATTCTTGTAGGCTCCCTTTTGGTACTCAAAGGCTGCTATAAGGTCTCCCCGCAGCCTTCTCTTCTCCAGGCTGAACCCCCCCAACTCTCTCAGC
>JAOXJM010000023.1:115383447-115400556 GCA_026413425.1 Tringa solitaria | reverse complement strand
AAAACTGGACACAGTACTTGAGGTGGGGCCTCACCAGTGCTGAGCACAGGGGGACCATCACTGCCCCAGTTCTGTTGGACACACTGTTCTTGACAGGCCAGGATGAGAGGAGTGACAAATCAGCTCTCCTCTTTATTAGAAATGGGGAAAATTGGAGAGTTGCTGGCAGATTAAAAAAAAAAAGAGAGACGATTTCCAAGGGAAGGGTACAAAAAAGGACATTCTAAAGTGCTGGACATTTCCTGGTTAATTAGATTTTATGGGTTGAAGAAGGAAATCAGTGTTTATCTTACTGTTATTTGCTGCATACACACTTTAACTCACCTTGTTGTTACTTTCTCAGCTGCTTAAGCTTGCCCGTTAGTATGCAGATTAAACATAAACATTGCTAATGTTTTCATCCTGAGAATAATTCTTAGAACAAAAATGCCATTAACTCTGAGATAAATATAATAAACAAGGTAATAAGGAAGCAAATCACTGAGCCAGAATGCCAGAGCTAGGAACTGCAGAAACACCTGGATTTTGAGAGTGATTAACCTGTTCGTTATGTGTGATGGTATTTGGGCAAAGAGAGGGTTCCCTTGGGTGCAAAACTGTTGCTGCCGTTTGACACCTACAAGCCCAGGATGTCGTGAAGAAGAACCTTTAGTGCTTTTATCCACTAACCCAATGCTTCTCAGAGAATTTACAGCCATGAGAATCGTGCTCTGAAATGAAGCCCCGGAGGATGCTGCACATTCAGGCATTACATCTGATGAGATTCTTATGGAATCAGCCCGTTCTTCCCAACCTTTTGGGGCAATATGATGGGAAATGTCAAAAGCTGGTAAAAATGAGAGGAAGCACTCAAGCTGGGATGTAAGTGAGAATTAAAGGAGGGGGAGAGCTTCGTTGTTAGCCCTCTGCAGTGGGTGAGGATGTCCCAAAACCTGTTGAAAAAGTGACAAAGCAAAGTTGCACCACCTCAAATGTTTCCCAACGCTTTCCTCTGCCTTTGACATCATCCACCTGGTGACAGGGATGGGGGAGACAGCAGACAAAATGTTACTTGCCTCGTCAGCTAGTGTGGGATTCAGGGTCACCCCTGGGACCAGGCTCCAGCCGTGGCTGACCCCCAAGCCCTCTCCCTGACCCTTCCCAGCGCCTGCGTTGGAAACCAGTCTGCAAGAACCATGGGGCTCAGTGGGGCTTGGGGGATGATGGTCGCATTGTACAACTGTCTGGGCACGGTCAGTGGAAAGTCACCCCTGGGGATTGCAACAGGTTGGCTGGGGGTTTCATCGCAACCTGCGATAAGGGGGATAACCAGTCTGCTTTCCAGAAGGTTGGTTGCAGTTACTCATTGACAAAGCACTCAGCCGTCAAACTTACACAACCCCGTGGGCCCTATAAGTACCAGGTGCCTTTCCCAGCCTCTTCCTCAAGCAAATTGCATCCTCCATTGATCTTCCAGGCGCTTTTCACAGGGGCAAGCCGTCCGCAACTGCCTGGCGACCATGAGGATCCTGTACCTGCTCTTCGCTATTGTCTTCCTCCTCTTCCAGGCTGCTCCAGGTGAGAAGCAGAGTAAATCCTACAAAGAAGGAAAGGGCTTGTAAACAGAAGTGTGTGCAGGGGAAGAAAAAAAGCACCCAGCAACTGAAAGGCAGGATCTGATGCTGTTGGGATGGTGCCGTGCGGTGGATGGGGCCAAGAACATCTGTGCTCATGGTGGCTGCCATCCTAAAAATGCGACACATGTTTTGTTGCATATTTATCCATCGTGATTTTAGACAGGAAACTGATATTTTAACATCTTCCCACAGGTTCAGCAGATTCCCCTTTTCCTGACACCGCAGAGTGCAGGAGCCAGGGAAATTTCTGCCGTGGGGGGACGTGCCCACCCACCTTCGCTGTCTCGGGGACCTGCCACGGGGGGCTGCTGAAATGCTGCTCAAAGTAAGCACCGCAGGACTGAAGGGCCTCAGAGGGCACTTTTCTCCTGCCTTTTTATCTGCTTTCTTTGAATAATATGCACAACTCCATGGAGCTTGCAGAGCAGGCATTTGTGAGAAAGTCTGGACGGAGGACGGACAAATATATATATATATTTAGCACATATGTGTGTTTAAGGAGGCAATTCAATTTGATGAAAGTTATGTACGAGAGTGAAAGTTAAGGCAGGTCTAAATTTCCCAGAATTCAGTATTTTTCTCTTTATTTTAAATTTTGATCAGGGGAAAAAAAAAAGCTTTTCAAGAAATTTTTAGTAAACTATTTCATAGTATTTTTATCCATCAGGTGAAACAATGTGCCTTCCCTTACTCTGTTCTTTTCATTTCCAATGACCTAGAAAATTGAATTTTAAATGGGAAAAATGGTCACAGAACTCTGTTTCTCATTCTCTTCGCATGTCTACTTCTTTCCACCATTGTGCAGCCCTTAGAAAGGTGAAGAAAGGTGAATTTATTAGTACTGGAGACAATTGGTTGTGCATTTCACTTTTGACTTTGGAGACCACTTTCTATTAAAGTCTGGAGTTTTCCTGATAAAAAGATTATTTTTTTTCCCTTAAAGTTTTAAAGACGCTTTGAGGAAATGTACTTCAGCTTAGTGCATTCTCCTCAGGCATTTAACTCTTACAGTAGTTTTGTTCAACTGATTACCATGTGAAGATCATTGCCATCTGCAGTAATTATTTATCACATATGCTGAATTTAGTGGTTCATTAGGAGAGGTTCCTCTGTCTTTTGAGGAAAAGGATGGGTGTGATGACACAACTCATCCCAACAATAGATGTTTAGGCAGATTCTCAGCCTTTGATGACAGAGCCTGCTTCAAAATAAAAGGAGAGCTGAGATCCATATTTTCTGAATTTTCCAGAGCTATTCATGCTGTTATTTATAGAAATGCCAGGGCTTAAAGCTTTCCAGAAACTGAAGAAAGTGGGATGAGATGGCTGCAGGGAAGAGGTTTCATAGCGTATGTTCAGCACATGGGGATTCTCTGTCAGATAGTGGCTTCAGGAAACCCCAGTCATAGCAATATTAGGACATGTTTGCTGTCAGGAGATGAAGGTGCTGAGGAAGCATCCACTTAGGAACTCAGGAGAGTAAATGGTACAGAAGCAACCTACTACTGGATGATTTTCCAAAGGAATGAAGTGATCCCTCAGTCCCTGGGAACGATCATTCTCTTTCAGAAGCAATTTCTACTGTTAGCAAACAGACTAGTAGGAAGAGATGGCAGATCTCCAACACCAGATTTCTGTAAGAACATCTGTTAGGCCTGGTCAAAGGAGAATTGGGCCTGGGAAAGGAATAAGACCTCTTGAGTTTGGTTCCAGGTGTAATTTTTCTACAGAAATGCTCTTTCTCAGAAGAATGTACCTGTATTTGATATTGATGGATGCTAATGGTCAGGATTAAAACTCTTCCTATTGAAAAGTTAGTTAGATTTTCAGCTGAGTTGATCAATACAGCGGTAGAAGTTGAAACTAATAGGGTATTCTGAGGTACTTCCAGCTGAGGATTCAACCTACTGAATTGCTTGAAAAGAAATCTTTGAAATTAGACACAAAGGGTTTGATTCAGTAAGTTAAATTGAGATGTTTAGTGGCATTTGAGATGCCTTGAAGTATTTAAACCATATGTACATGTGTGGCTGAGATAGCTCATGACCTATGGGAAAACATTATTTTTCAGAAAAGGTGACTGGTGACCAAGCAGATACTCCAGAGCTCTTCAAATGACACTAGACATGTGTTATTCAGTAACTAAATCAAATCCCCTGTCTTTATTTTTGGGTGAGATGAATGAAAATTTTATTACTATTGGTAATATAACAAGTTTAACAGTGACCATGGTTCCTGTGGGCTAGATATCTGCAGACCCAGACACCCAGCACACATGGGGACCCTTCCATGGAGGCATCTAAACGTAGGTTTTTAAACCTACAGGCTGAACCCATCCTGTACATTTATTCTGAAAGTAATTAGCAGGTATTGAAGCTTTCAGAAAATGAGTTTAGATTACACTTCAGCAAAATAACAAGACCCTTTGTATCCTTACAGGATTTTGGAAAAGTAAGAAGATAAGGCTTTCCTGGATCAGTGTCCTTGTACCAGCAACATTTCCACTGCCTTGAGGAAGTGATTTTGATGGATTCCTCCTCTATCTAAACCCTGCTGCAAATAAGCATTAAAAGAAGCTTCCAGAGGACACGTCCTGTTAGCACACTGCTTTTGGAGATCCAGGTTTTTCCTCGCTGAAGTCACTCCCTTTTTTGCTTTTAATACACAAGCCACTTTGGCACCTTGGTCACCTATTCCAGCCTACCTCACAGAGATGTTTGGATGCTCAATCAGTTCAAGTTCATGCAGCTCTTGGAGGATGTGAAGCAATATAAATATTATTATTTTACTCACACACAAAAATAAATGGTTTCTTAAACCAATAGTTGTGATGTTTTATTGTTACTAACAGTAATTTTCTCTGTGGTTTTGACTCAAGGCTCATTGAGTCACACAGCCTTTTTAAACAAGTAAATCTGTGCAGTCTCACGTATTCCCAAGTGATACGGAAAAGGGAATGGTTAAAAAAGCAACCAGTTTTGATGATGACACTAAAGTATTTAGGATGACAAGACTGAAAGTTGAGCGTGAAGAGCTGTACAATCAACTCTTGATAGTGAGTGATTTTGAATGACAATTTTGTCATTCAATAAACACCTCCAGTATTGCAAACTTTATATACATATATACACATAATTGTATATATACACCTGACTTTATAAACATAGTGATGGGGTCTGAAATACCTCTACCCAGAAACAAAATTTGGGGTGATACATAGACTGTTTTTGAAAACATCAAACCCATGTTCAATAGGTGTCATCAAAATAAATTAAATGCCCTGTTTTATTCAATAGTACAGATATAGCCCTGAGCTCTATAGTACTAACAATGCAAAAACAAGGTGTTTTCCCTTGTTTCCTCCAATAGTTACAGATACACAAACAATTTCTTTTCTCCCATCACAACTAGTCACAGGGCAACACAGGGCTTATTTCATCCAGGTGCATTAGAAAAAATTTAGGAGTTTCCCCATCGCAACTGGAGCCTATTTTTAAGCAATTTAATTGATCCCAATGTATCTGAATCTGGAGCTGTATCAAGGCAAAAAAAAAGAGATGCTCCTTCCTCACAACTGTAACCTTGTGGGTTTTTTTTTTAATCTAAACAGACTAAAAAAAAAACCAAATCAAAACCACAAAGGAAATGCAGAAATCAAAAAAGTCATATTAACACAGAGGTTGTGCAGCATTTTATTCCCTTTTTCTAGTCTTAACTTCCCCATTAACAGCTTGACAATGCTCCTGTCTTGTTAGTCTGAAGAGAACACCATGTCCAGACTTTCCCTGTTGGTTTTGGTTTGGTTTGGTTTTTTTGTTTGTTTTTTTAATATCCTGCAGGAGGTTTCTATAAGCTGTATATGTTCAAGAAAAAATAAAATCTCTAAACTTCTGCAGCTTTGGATTTGTCAAATGAGGCTAGATCACATTCTTCTGAATCAACATCTACAATAGGACCATACTCTGTAAGAGTTAAATGACACTGAAGGGCCACATATTCCACCTACTTCTGTGGCTTCTTAGACAGAAAAGGCCTGAAGATATAGAAGTAACCCATGTTTGAAGCTGCCTCAAATAATCTGCCTGACTGGAGTAATCTTACATTTATATCAGCAATATATCAGAATTTCACCCCAGGAGCCACCCTCACTGCTGCACATGGGTAACATTGGACTCATTCTCCCATTATTTCCCAATTTCTATGGAGCCCCTTGAGTCTCTGTCTCACCTTTCTACCTCTATGGCTCCTGAGTGGAGCCTGGGGTTGGTTTTATGTGGGACATCTCACACAGCTCTCCTGTATTGACAGCCCTAAAGGGCCTGCTTCTTTCATACTGGTTCCCTGGCTTCTCCCATGCACTGACCAGTAAGAGTTCTTCCCAAAAAGTTCCTTAATCCATGTCTGTTGAGAACTTCCCTCCTACCATTGTTTTTTTTTTTTTCCCCTTGGAGGGCCAGGAGGAAGGCAGCTGGAACCAAACTCCTTGATGGTGCAACTCAAGCTATGGGAGAAAAGAAATCTCTTGATTGATGTACACCTTCCAAAGCTAATGCAGGACCTCAGAGAAACTCCTCCTTGGTCACCTGAAGAATGGAGCAGTTTCCAAAACTGTGATTGAGATATGGACTTTCCAAAAATTTGCTTATCAATGACTTCTTACCCTCAGAGCTCTTGTCCATGGCAGGGAGCCAGGTTGGAGACGGTCCCATGGCTGACCTTGGACAGGCACTTCAATGACTAGGACTGGAGTTTCCCCACTGAAACCTAGTTTTGTGCATGAGCAGCCTCTACCCAGTGCTCCATCAAGGGGAACCAACATTGTGTACATTCCTCCCACTGTCATTTTCACTCTGTAAACGTCTATGCCTCTCACTGTCATTTTTTCCTTGCACTTAACATTGGGATAGAGGAACCCAACATCACTTCTTGTTGCCACTCATTTATTTACCCCTAGACCAGAGGAGACTTTCACTAAATTAATTCTTCCCTTCTGTTCTGGAAAATTAGTTGCCCATCAGTTGTAATTAAAAGCAGGGACTCTTCTTCAGGTCCAAAAACATTTGTTGTCCTTGCTCTACAGCCCAGAAAACAAGTGACAATTTTCCAAGCTGAAAAGGCAAACAAGAAACCAACAAGCCCCCTCAAGGAACAGTGAGCCAAAGAGATTAATCTGGTCTTTTGGTTTCTTAGGAAGAACAGGTACCCTACAAAATCCCCTACCCACTCCTTTGCCACCAGGTCAAATATTAACTCTAACAGACACCTCAAGATCAACAGCTTCCATCAAACAGCCCTCCTGCTTTCTCTGCATGCTGGTGACTCTTCATCAACATCTCCTCCTGGTGCTCAAGGAGAAGGAAGATGTGGGGCACCTTGCCCAGGTTCCTTTTCCCCAGTGCCAAGCAGACTTCAAGGGGGGCTATTATCACCCTAGATGTCTTTGTCTTCCCATGAAGTGATCCTGGACTGGTGACAAGCATTTCTGCTGCTCTCCAGCTGGAGCTGGGGGAGGGAGGTGAGGAGTATGGGGCTGTTCCCCTTTCCTTCCCTCCCTCTGCCCAATGCTGTTTGGTTCCAAAGAGCATTGAACAATGTGTGATGCCATGGGCTGACCCCAGCAGGGTTTGCTCAGCAGCTTCACTCCCCAAAACAAACACTCCTGCCCCTCATGCTGCCTGAAACAGGCAGAAGGAGAATTATGCAAGGAGTAGACAAGCACATTTTCCTTCTCCATTAAATCCTGTTATTTTTGCAAGCAGCTTCACCTTAATGGCTAACGTAATGCTAGCCATGTTCTATGATCATGAACTGTCCCTTTCATTCCCTCTTTTTGGCCATTCTGTGTTCAGATTGAAGCTGAGGGTGCATGTGGATGCGGTGCCTGTCTGAGACCTTCAGTAGGTGTTTTGGGTTGTGGGGTTGCGTCTATGTCCTTGCTCACAGGTCAGAAATCAGACAGCTGGTCAATGTTCCTGATGGCTTGCTTAAAAAAAAAAAAATCCAGCACACACAGAGATGGCATTTTAACATAAAAGATGAAATCCTCCAACCTTCTTTTCCCATATTCAGGAGGAAAACGGGGCCTACACGAGCCATGGGGAAGGACTCTTCATGAAGGAGTGGAGCGATAGAATGAGGGGTAACGATTTTAAACTGAAAGAGGGGAGATTTAGATTAGATATTAGGAAGAAATTCTTTGCTGTGAGGGTGGTGAGAGCCTGGCCCAGATTGCCCAGAGAAGCTGTGGCTGCCCCATCCCTGGAAGGGTTCAAGACCAAGTTGGCTGGTGCTTTGAACAACCTGGTCTGGTGGGAGGTGTCCCTGCCCTGGGCAGGGGGTTGGAACTGGATGATCTTTAAGATCCCTTCCAACTCAAACCATTCTATGATTCTATGATTCTGTCTGCAGATTTCAAAGCCAGGAGGGAGAATGTCCACATCCCTTTCACCCCTACCCTGCCTCCTTCAACTGCAGCCCCACAGCTCTGATCCAAGCAAGGACTAAAGCTCTGATCCATTCCTGTGCCCAAGGAGGAGGGTCTCTTGCCTCCTTGTTTCATGCAGCCTTGCAGGCCAGCTTCCCTGCCTTTGCTACGCTCACTGTGCCCAGTGGCTGGGGTGGAGGACAACCTGTCACAAGACCATGGCCAAAAGCCATGGGGCATCAGCAGATCCGCATGGTTTACAGTATTGCAGATGACAGGAACCCTCCTCCCTTCTCCTCCAATCCTGTGTCCTCCCCCGGGTGCAACCCACCAGCTGGCACGGGGCATGCGAGCACTGGGTTATTTGGCTGCTCAGGTCAGCTAGCATGGTTTGGTCATTGCTCAGGTCAGGCATCTTCAAATGTCCTAGGTTGCAACATCTTCATACATCACCAGTCTCTATAGTAACAGGGCAATGAACTTGCTGTTCCTCAGACAACTGTTCCTCCGCCCCCCCTAATCATCTACACTGCTCCATCCCAGAGCCTTTATAAGTACAGGGGCTGGCCGTCTTCTGCCTCGATCACCAGCTTCTCGCCGTCTCCAAGTATTCTCAGACCTGCAAAGACTATCCTACCATCAGCTAGCAGCCATGAGAATCCTTTTCTTCCTTGTTGCTGTTCTCTTCTTCCTCTTCCAGGCTGCTCCAGGTAAGATAGAAAATAGATGAGACAGAAGTTAGAAGGGTGGATGTGCAGAGAAGTCCTTTAGAGCCCAGTGCTGAGGTTCAGCTTACCTTCCTGCTCTTGGACTCCATGACTTTTGTATTAGAAGTTATCTTCCCTAGTCATGGTCCTGATCTTTAAGCTATTGAGTTGAGGTCCTTGATAGTCTTACTGATGGTCTGTTTCTAGCTCTATGCATTTTGGGTTCCTGTTGCATGGTGACATGATGGAAAAAAAAGATGGTGCTGTGTACTGAGTCAATTCTTAGGCTGATGCTTAAGACGCAGCCCTGCAACATGAGAGTTTTCTCTTCTCACCTTTGCACCCACACTTCCTGACTGCATATTCGAGACTAGTAGACCTCATATATTTTGGGGGAAAAAAAATAGTTGTGACTGTGGATCGTTGCCTGGACTCTATTTTGTCCATGTGCATTAGGTGGGTTTAGAGCACATGCACCGTTCCAGGCTGCTTGGGAGACTTCAGAGAAGTTTTAGCTATCTCCATCCTTGCTTTGGTAGACTCAAATTTGTGCCTGCTTCCTTAAACTAGCAAATGTCTGCCTACTCAAAGAAGAAATGTAGAACCACTTAGGCCAAAAGCAGGCACTTGCAGGAGCTTTAGACAAAACCTGTACTACACTGGATTGCTTTCTTGGACTTCCTTTTTTTCTGTATCACAAAAAAACCCTTCTCTATTTGAAACAAACTGTGGCCCCTGAGATGGTTGGTGTTGTTCCAATAGAGCGTCTGGGAAAAGGCAACAAGTTATTTCATATCTCTTCATAAAGACTCAGACGTAGAAAAGACCCATAACACTATAGGGCTTGTTAATTTAGGGGACAAGGGAAACCAAAGTCTAATGATGTCTTTAGAATCAGCTGGGTCAAATTAACAATGAAAATCCTTGAATATGTGATTTAGAGGAAAGACTGGAGAATGACTAGGGCAAATTTGTTGAAGTGTGGTAGATCTAATTTACAACAAAGCTTGCATGCCTTTCAAATCAAGGATAGAGTCCAATTTGATGATGAGTGTGGATTGATCTAGGCACAGAAAGTACTAGGTGAGACGATGGTGTTTGTGCTTAGCAAGGAGTTGAGGCAGGTGATAAGGTCCTCTTCTGCCTTTTTAATGCACAGATATATAAGACTCCAGGTAATATAAGAGACCCATTGAAATAATACAAAAATAAAAAAAATTGAATCTCAAGATGAACTTTCCAGTGTACAAAACATTTCAGTTGGGCAAATATTAGTCCCATTGGTTCAGCTGTGATTAAAATTTATCTTTTCTGAATTTTTATGCCACCTATGTTAGCCATTCCATAGTTTACCTGGTAACATAGCACACAGGTTTCTTGTGAGTGTTCCGCTCCTAGTCACAGTGCTCAGTGCTCCCTGTGAGGAAGCTATTCAAAGTAGGAGATAAAGGTTATGAGTCATAAATATACTTTACCTCTGCTGAAACTTGAACTGAAAGTTTGAAGAATATCAGTTAGGACATTTTCATTTGAGTATCATCACTTTTGTTTCTGAGAGTAATGTGAGATCAACATTAAAAATACATTTTTCTGTGTTTCCTTTGGCTTTTCACATAATGTAATATTTCTGTCTGTAACTGGATGACAAGAACATGTCTCCAGGAGAGATGGTAAGAAAGGGGACAGTTTTCTTTGGGTCACTATTAATCAGGGTATAATGGAGAGATGCTAGCATTACAGCTCACTCTTCTGGTTAGTTTGCATTTCATATGGACATAATGACCTTAAGAAGGTCTTTAATGTGGATGTAAAGACCTTAAGAAGGTGTGATAAGGTTACCTCAGTCACAAATCAGGCATGGAGGAGGGAAACCACATACCATGTCAGGTAAATCCAATGCTTCAACTCTCCAATCCTCTGCTTTGAGAAATGAAAATTAATTTTCTCTTGGTGTTTTGTTTTTTTTGTTTGTTTGTTTTTTTTCAGCTTACAGCCAAGAAGCTGCTGACACCGTCGCATGCCGGCAAGGCCGGGGCTTCTGCTCGTTCGTTGCATGCTCTGCTCCTATGGTTGAGACTGGGACCTGCCGCGATGGGAAGCTGAAATGCTGCAAATGGTACGACCAATTCCTCCAGAGAAACGCTGCTGCACCAAGAGCAAGCACATTTACTGGGCTTTTTGCCCCTTTGGCATGAAAGAGGCCACCTTCTCCAGCCTCCTACACCCTCCAAACCCCCACTTTAAGCGTTGGGATTTGTGTCTGATAACAAAAAGGCCGAGCTCTTGTGGTGTCAAAAATGCCAGGCTGCTTTTTTTTTAAAAAAAAAAAACACAGGGAGGATTTGGTGATGAGCAGGGAGGGACCTGGAGTTTGCGGATGAAGGAGCCGTTTTCTCCATCAGCTCACTGAGACTATACCTCAGCTGTGACACTAATGCAGGTGTGAGCTGAAACTCAAGCCTACACCCTTCTAATATCACTAATAACACAGCATGTATCACTAATAACTTCTTCCAGCATGAGTCTGGCAGCAGGGCAGAACTAGTTCATGCTCAAACTCTGTCTCTACTAAGCAGGGTGGACACCCCTGATTTGAGATAGATCTGAGGACTCCCCCTGAGTCCACACAGGCAGTACCATGGAGCTTTGCATCACCAAAAACCAAGGTTACCAGCAGAGAATAACCATTAAGCAAGCCAGGACTCATACCAGGGATGCAGTTCTCAATCTGGGCTACTTTATCTGGTGCAAAGTGCCAGATATTAGACCAAAGTGCCACAGGAGGTTACCCGCCCTTTGGGAATAAAGCATTTTTAGTTCAGCACCAGGGAGAAAGCATCTGCATCTATAGGATATACCCCATCTGGACTGATGCTGTAATATGCCGTGGTCCAGCTTTGCAGTTGGTGGCATTTCATACCAAATTTTGTAACAAATGTGCCCCTTTTTGAACCCCATAAATCTTTATTTTCTTTCTTTCTTTTTTTTTTAATTATTTGCATTTATATTTTATCTAATCAAGTTTCTCTGAAACATCATGCTGAAGGATGCAAAAAAAACAGTGTCACCTTTTTTTCATAGAAAAAACGGTATGGAGGCCATGGATGCAAGTGAGATGATCAGCCACTTTGTCTTTATTCCTAAAATAGTTTTTTATTCTTAAACTATACCCTTGGCAGGCATTCTGGGTTATCAGTAGCTGCAGCCAAGTAGCTGCAGTGTGTGCTGTGTGATAACATCCACAGTCTCCATTTCATCTGGGTTATTTTATGGCCAGAAACTCAGGCAAGTGGTCCAGATCATGAGGACCTCTGGTGGTCTTTATCTCTATGTGTTATTTATGCCTGCAGGAGTCTGAGATGGCAAGGTAGAATTGACTTTTTGGATGGAGATAGGTGAAGTAGCTAAGCACCTGTTTTTTCTTTGCAGGACACCCAGTTCCTAAAACTGAAGCCCCGCTGACCACACATACAAGAGCTCTGGGCATCTGAGACAGCTCCCATCTTTTGACATCAATGGATCCCAGCCTCGGTGCGAACCTGGGGAATCTTTCCCATGGGGGGTGAAGACCCTCAGGAGCACAAGAAGATCTGAGGAGGAGTTCTTGTACCCCGATAAAGAGATTTGCAGCTTCAATTCTAATAAAAGCAAGTCACTGTGAAACCACATTGCTGACATTTGCTTATGTATGTCAGGGTGGTTTTTGCTGTTCCTATTGTCTATAAAAATCAACCTGTAAATGAAGTTTATTTAACTAAATTAAGTTAATTTAAGTGCATGTGTCATTGAGTCCTGTTAAATCGTCCTGGGTTACTGCCATTTGGGTGGCAACTTATTTATTAATAAATCAAGAAGCACTAGAGCCCATTCCTTCTGCCATCCCAGGCCGGGACACCAGGATCCTTAAACTGGTTGGAATATTTATCACTGCACTGTGCTGTCTGGAGGCAGTGGGTTGTGTGTCCATCAGCCTGGAGTCCCTGCTACCAGATGTAGACATATCCCCAACTTCCCTTCCCCATCCCTAACATCCCAGAGTGCTAATGCAAAGGCCAAAAGGATTTTTGATGAGGGATGATGAAAAGCATCCATGCTCTCCATGCCACAAACTTCTGTGGATGGTTTCAGGACTGCCATGGGCACTAGACATGGTCACAGGTGCCAGGTTTCTCCTTGCCTAATCACAGTGGGTTTGGAGGGGTTATTCTTGACTGTTACTGGTCAACCTAATAATGAACATGACCCGCCATTTTCCTGTTCCATACATGGCTTGAGTTTCCTCTTCTCTTCTTGGAGACATTAACCACAAGGCATATGTCACACTGACCCCCAGGGAGATGAAAGCCAGATTTTCCAGCAAAAACATGCACCGAGACAGTTCCTCACAGGTACAAAGATCAGACACAAGGATTTCTGGAGCAAGTTTATTAAAATTTATGGAGCTTTATGTACACTATGAAATACGAACACCCCAGTCAAGCATTCGGTGTCTCCGGGAGACTTCGTTTTCTAGTGCTAATCACATTATTGCTAACTCTCAAATAAAAACAAAATATTGAGTATCTATTTTGAGGGACAGAGGAATAACCTGCTCTGCAGGACAGACTTCTGCATGTTGGTGATCTGCTCTCTGGGGTAGGTGTTGGTGGCCGCAATATGGTTTCAACAGAAAAGCATTTTAGAAAAATGAGAAGTTTTGGTCTTTTCTGGATGGTTCAAGAACGGTTTTGGATTTTCATACAAAGTTTGGTCATTAAGTTTGTTTGTGGAGGAGTTTGTTTTCTTTCAGATGTTGTTAGTGTTTTGATGTGTGTGTCTGTGTGTGTGTGTTAAATGCATATCTTCAGGTCAAAATTCCCAATTTTCCAATGGGAAGATGCACATCCTAAATTCCAAGAAGCTCTGCTTAACCCATCTGAGATGACAATGTCACTAATCGTACTGTAAAAAAAAAAAAGGAAAGAAACTTTCAGATTTTGCACTTATAGCCAGTAAAAGATTTTAATAAGAAGCACAGAAAGGATTGGGTGAACACCAAGAGCTGATATTCCCAGACAACTCATTAATTCTCAGCAGGATGTTCATAGTCATGCTGATGATTATTTTTAAACATTAATTGTCTTTTTATTTTATTTAATAATGAAGCCAGGTCTAAGTACCTGAAGCTTCCCTCTCATCTTAAAATCTCTGGTGTGGAGAGGAATTTCATTATATACATCTGATGCTCATGCTTTGTTTTTAACATCTCTGCTATTAATATTGAACAAAGTTTAAACAAGGGCCTCCAAAAATAAAACTAGCTACAGCATCCTACAGAAAAAAAGAGGAACATAATATGGAATATTAGAATACATGGGCATATTTGTTTCTGCAGTTTCAGTTACAGGCTGAACTTCAGGATTCTAGTAAGGAATTCAAGAAAAATTAAGACATCATGGTTGTTTTTTTTTTTGTTTGTTTAAAAAGGGAGAACTATGGAACTGGAGAAAACATCTAGCAGAACAACATGACTTTCAGGTTGTTCTTCTTACTGTGAGTCCTGGCAGACTTTGCAATGCAGAACATGCAGGTTTCCTATGAACCTGGGAACCTGATGTCCCAGGACTCCAGAGAGTGTGCCCATTGGGAGATGTGTCCTTTGAAGCCAGCATTACTCACCATGAGCAGCTTGAGCCAGATAATGGGAACAGCAGAGAAAAGAGTTAATTTCTAGCTAATTACTTATCTCTGCCAAAGAGATTTGTCTGTCATCTTTCCCATGAGGCACTTGAGCTACATCATTAATGGTGCAGAGGGAACTAGTGAGGAAATCCTCAGGAAATCCTATATCTGAGTGTACAGAGTGTCTGCTCCCTTCTCAGCTTGTGCTAGAGGAGTTTCCCACCTCAAAGGCAGACTGGATGTGTGAAAATAAACAATAAACCTATTCCCCCAAGGAAACACCTGACCTTCATCCCATCCATGACTCACCACAGCCCGACAGCACGGGACCCCTTGCTGGCAACGTCCAAAGGACCTCGTGTTGGGTAGAGGACAGTGGTTGGGGGAACAGGTACCCCCAGCCTGTTTGCACTGCACGTCATTATTGGGTGCACGCATGAAACCTGCACACACAAAAAAAGGCCAGGGTCTTGATTTTATTTCCCAAAGAAGACTAAGAACATGTTAGTGTTATAGCATGACAACAATATTCTAGTCTGCCTGTGGGCTGGCCCCATCCATACCATTAAATTCCTTTATTTTACAAAGCGGGAGGGTTCAGTCCATCCAATGGACCCAAGTGGTGTCTGTTCACTGCTAAAGACTGCCCAAGCCCCTGGCAGTGCTAGCTGGCCTGGGACAAAAGGGACTAAACCCCATTTTATTTCCATTCTTATTTCAGGTTCTCCATGTTCACAGTCTTCCCTCTGCTTTTCCTTTGGTTTTATGTAGCTCTTACCTGAAGTGCCTTGGAGCACCAAGAGGAGAACAGCAAAGAAAAGGGAAAAGATCTTCATGTCTGAATTCAGTGCCACTAAATAAAACAGCCACTAAGAAAAAAAAAAAACAGAAAAAGGTCATGTATGAAATTACTCAATCCAAACACTATTTATGACTTATTTATAAGCCGCAATTTTTTGATAAAAATTGTCATTTATTCAATAGTGTAAGTCTTCTAGAATAAATCTAGTGAAATACCATTGAAAGCACATTGCATAACATCAAGAAAAGGCATTTATGCCTATAAAATGTAAAAGAATTAGATTAATGTTGTGATTTTCTTTCCATCAGCTGCAAAGATGACCTATGCCAGCTCCAGTGAAGACTCCTGTATTTGAATCACATGCATTCTGGATGTTAGAACTTTTTTTAAAAAAAAGCAAGAAATGTAATTAATTTCCTCCAACTTTTATCCAAATTTTATAAAATAAGCAAGATTTTCTTAGCGTCCCTTTTGTAATTTACAGAAAATAAATATTGTTTGAATAATTAAAGTTTCGGGGAGGAGTTTCACATCCACACACCCACTTTCTCGGTGGCCAAAACAACCACCACAGAACAAGTTCTGGTCCAATACGAGCCCCCAGAGGATTTGGACTGGAGATACTGGTGGCAGCACTGGGTATCTCCTCCACACCAGAGGCACCCAGGTGAGCCCAGGAAAAGATGTTGTGTTTTAATTGTCATACTAAAAAGAGCCTAGAAAAAAGAAAACGACATCCAAAATCGTTGTATTCCAACCGGCCATCCAAACAGTGTCCATCTACCCAGGTCACCTGCCTGCCAGAAGAGGGCAATGAAGACCTAATACTGAAATTTCTCTCCAACAGCCTTCTTCAGTCAATAGCAGGTCAATTATTCTGACAGCAAGGTTTTACAGATTTTCTTCTTAATTATACTGATGTCTTCTGATTCTCAGAGTTGATATGTTCCTGAATTATGTATTCTGACAGCCCAAACTCAAAGCCTTCAGTGTTTTGCCATGTGCTGTGGACTCCTGCAATGGACAAGAGGACAGTCCTTGCTCTGAAAATCAATCATCTGACCCTAACAGGTCACAGAGTCAGGTCCAGGTAGAAGGACTGTGGTGTCTTTTGCCTAGGCAGCTGGAGATGGCCAACAATGAGCGCCTGGGGAGGTGAGACACATTTGCTTGCAAATTGCAATCATAGAATCAGAGAACGGTTTGGGTTGGAAGGGACCTTAAAGATCATTTAGTTCCATCCCCCCTGCCATGGGCAGGGACACCTCCCACTAGACCAAGTTGCTCAAAGCCCCATCCAGCCTGGTCATCTGTCTCTGAGTCCCAAAATTCTGTTAAATTAGGCCCAAGTTATATGACAGGAAAAATCCAAACAGGTACTTTAACTGCCCAGAAAGACACAGTTATTTTAAATCCCATTCCTGTATAATTAAATTGATGGAACACATAAATGTGCTTTCAAGTAGTTGGTAGCATTTGGTTTTACTGTTCGGGTTTTTTTCTTAAAAAAAAATAATTACTTAATCAAATGATGAAATATAAAAGGGCAGAAATAAACACTGTGAGTATTAAGTCCATAAATGTTTTCTTAGAGGCACAGAGCTCTGAACTGAGCTTTTGGGGTCTAACAATCAGTCATCTCCTGAAAAGGACCTTGAAACAGGATAAAATTACTCTTTCCTCCTGTTTACCCTTTTGTGCCTGTGTCACCTGTCCAAAGTGGTACAAAACAGAGCAAAGCTCAAATATGAATCAGGACTGGAATAAGATCTTCAACTAATTAATTATATCTGTTGTTATATTTGATGGTAAACTTACTTTAAATTTTGTAAATATGGTAATTATCTGTTATTTTAGTTACAGTACATTGTTATTAACTCTAAATATTGTTTTGGCTACT
>JAOXJM010000023.1:115370653-115383347 GCA_026413425.1 Tringa solitaria | reverse complement strand
TGGCTACTCATGCTCACAAAAAGGATACATTTCCCTAACCTGTTTCTTGGCAATTAGACACATGTAATAAATGAATGAATATTGCATATCAATTAATATTGTATACTGGAAGTATTTTGACAGCTGTATATCTTCTTCAGTTTCCTTTCCCTGCAGTACTGCAAAAAGATACTGTGTGAGGCCCTGAAAATCATGTTCTGCTCTTATATAAAGAACATAACCAAGCATATATATATATTTGTATATATATATATTTGTATGCCTGTGTATATGTATGTATATGTTCATAATATACAAATATTCTAAAAGAAATAAAGACAAATAAAAAGAAATAAAAATAAGAGAAAAAGCAGTTTTCTAAACTGCTTTGTATTTTATCCTAGCCAAAGAACATAGGAATAGAAAAGAAAAATCCAGATATTCTGATCTGTGGTTTAGTCAGGAATAGTCAGGATAGTAATTTAAGTAATTGTTTATTTAGTTACACATATTCTATAATGATGGCATTTCTTATTCTCCCATTTCTCTACAGTCCTCCTAGTAAATCCACACTGACATATATATATTGATATATAAATTGTTGGTAGAGTGAACACGTGTAAGTTCTCTTCCAGCTTTTTGTCTCTCGGCATGCCACTGACTCCTGCCCTCTGTGAATATCCAGGTCTCAGTTCTTTTGCTCACCCTTAGACAAGTGCCACCTGAGGTTCCCCTGTGTCCCACCTGGCCTCCTTGGCTGCTGCAGGAAGGCTCGGTCTCCTCTCTCCCTGCCCTTGTCCAGCAGCTCCACATGGAGGTCTCAGATACTCCAGAGCACCACAAATTGCTCTAGATACTGGCATGAAGGCAACTGGGTTAAGCCCTGTGTATATATATGTATATATATATATCACCTCCGTCATGCCACAGCTTACCTCTGATGATGGGATGTCCTCAGCCAACTTGAAGCCAAGGGATCCTTTACCTTCCCTTTGCCATTCTCTTCCTCCGGTGTCCTCTGTGCAACTGACAGGAAGGGATGACAGACCTTTGGTACAATTGTCCAACCTTTGTCCTCACAGCACATCCACAACTTGCGAAAAAAGGGATGAAATCCAGCCAGGGAAGAGCCCTGCTGTCCATTCAGTGGCCTTGGTGAGCCCCATGGAAACCTGCCCAGACCTGACTTGGCCAAAACCTGCCTGGAAATCAGAGCTTCTTCCCACTCTTGGGTGCAATGGTGCAGAGTGAGCTGCCTCCTGTTTCCTCCAGGCACAGCAGCTGGACTCCATCTCGTCCATCAGAGAGATCTCCAAGCTCAGAGAAGAAATAAGCAGACACAGGGCTTGCAAGTTACTTCCAAACCCCTTGAAATATGAGGGCAAATGAGACGCTTGTGGAACCAGAGAGCAGAAATTCAGCTTTACGTCTACAGAGAAGCACTAATATTTGTCTGTGCTTCACTGACTGTAACGCAAAGCCAGGCTTTGTGCCAGATGAAGAGTTTACCCAGCTGGGACCAAAACATGGATTTTGATAACCTGAAGGTGGACATCTCAGCTGCCTTCCTGTTCAGGGCACTCAAGCAACTATAAAGCTGATAGCTGGTTTTGAGGAAGATATTCACAAAATCATAGAATGGTTTGGGTTGGAAGGGAACTTGAAGACCATCAAGCTCCAAACCCCCTGCCCTGGGGAGGGACACCTCCCACCAGACCAGATTGCTCAAAGCCCCATCCAACCTGGCCTTGAACCCCTCCAGGGATGGGGCAGCCGCAGCTTCTCGGGGCAACCTGGGCCAGGGTCTCACCATCCTCACAGCAAAGAATTTCTTCCAAATATCTAATCTAAATCTACTTTCTTCCCATTTGAAGCCATTACCTCTCATCCTATCAAGGGGGTTGGTATCATTAAGGACAGTAAGGTGAAAAGTAAGAAACGTTTGCTCTTTTACTGACATGGAGGAAAGACAACCAGAAGGTTGGACGTAAGGGACAAAATGTCATGAAGGGAAAAAATGACCACACTATGGCTGCAAATTAGACAGTGAAGCTGCATACGAAAGGCAGAAGAAGGAGCCTGCAGGACCACAAGGAGCAGTCATTGCATGTTCCCAGGTATTTTACGTAACCCTGTGGCCTAACGTATCTTACACAAACGTGGGTGGTCCAAGATGGGTTGCACAAAGACCAGAGGTTTTGCGGTGAAAGCAGTTTCAAAGCAGACCCTCCTTTCTCATTGGAAGCCACTGAAGTACAGGATAAATGTGGCTGGAAAAGGCTTTTTTTCATTGGCCTGTGACTGCTCTGCAGCATCCCCAAACCTGTACATAAAGAGACGTGCTTGGGTCTGGGGCAGCTGCTGGAGAAGAGAGACAGCAGTGGTGAACCTCCACCTCCTCAACTGGTAACTCTCTACCTTGTCCTGGCCAGGCATCCTCACCTCTTCTCCTCTATATCCTTCTTTTCCTTTCATTAATCTCAAGTCTAATGAGTATTTTGCTTTCATTAACCCCTTCCTCCTCATTACTCTGGCGTGTCCAGTCTGTACATGTCCTGCAGAACTGTAGGTTGGTTGCAGAGCTTGCAGGAGGAAACTGTCTTTGCTGATCTCCAAGAGGAATGAACACAGGAACCTTCCCTCAAGGCATCAGAGACAGAGGGCTGGTCAGTTAGGAAATGTCTAGCTGCCTACAGAAACAGGCATTTTGAGTGATGTATCTTGCCTGAATTCCAGTAGCATTATACTGGATAGCAGATACAGATGTCTTTTTTTAGACTTTCCTAAGAACAACGGTTGGCTCAGTCTCTGAACATTTCGTGAACTACACTAAAGTGAAGGCGAATAATTCATGGGTCTGTGTTGGTTCCAGAGTAACCTGTCTGGTGTTGAAAAGATCTGGAATAGCACAAGAAGACCAATATTAAAAAATAAACCCACAATAGGATCTCAAAATAATTTCAGTTGGAAGGGAGTCCAGGAGTTTCAAGTCTGAACCCGTGCTTAAAGCAAGGCTAATTAGGTCAGGTTTCTTAGAGTTATGTTCACTGAAATTTTGACTACCTCCAAGGATGCAGTTTTCACTCCATTCTTCATTCAAGGTCATTCTATTTTATAGCATTTTGGCTTTGGTCTCTCAGGGCATGTTTTAAGCAGTTTCTCATCTCCCAGTCAGGAGGGGACCCTCCACTCAGTGTCTTTTGGTCTTGTGCTCTCTGCTTGTTACAGGTAAGGAATTCACATCCCATCTGTGGCCATGAGGATCCTCTACCAGCTCCTGGTTGTCCTCTTCATGATGCTCCAAGGGGCTGCAGGTAAGGTGCGAGGCGGGTAGAGAGAGGAATCAGAGATGGGAGAAAGAGAGAGTGTCCACTTTAGCTCACTTTCATGATAAATGACTATTCTCTTTCCACTCTGCAGGCCAGCCCTTCTTTCTTAGGCCAGTTGATTCTTGTAGAGCCCAAAATGGACTTTGTTTCCCAGGGATATGTCGGCGGCCCTATTACTGGATTGGAACATGTAATAATGGATTGTCTTGCTGCAGAAGGTATGTAGAAGTGCAGGGATCACTGTCACAGTGTCTGATATCCTCCTTAGCTTTTGTCCAGAGCAACATCTTAGAGGCACAGCTCCTGAACCATCTGGTCTTACTTCTCCAATGCCATGGAGGGTCCTCAGGAGGCATTTGCTCTGGTGCCATGAAATAAAGAGAACCTCACTGCATGAAACTTACTGGTAGGTAACCTGGGACTCTCTCTTCTTCACCCTGCAGGGGGTGGAGGTCCTGAAGGCTCCTTGGATTCTCCTTGGAGATCTTTTCTGCTTCTACCGAACGGCCTCTGAATCACCCTGATCCCATGGCTCCTGGTGGCACCAGTTCCTGCTGCAATGAAAAGCTCTCAAAATCTTCCTCTGCAGTGAAGCAAACATCAGTATCTGCAAAAACATGAATATAAAGCAGGCAACACCATGGAAATTTTTTCTTTCCCCGTCTTTAATAAAATCAGTTACAATGGCATGAATATGGTTGAACCTTGGCTGTTTTTTGTAGGGAAGGACGGGATATTTGTTAGACCTGCTCGCACCGTGCACCTTGTGGCTTTTACAGCTAGACATTTCTCCACTTGCACTCCACTGTACCCCCAGGGAAAAGGGAGGTCATTTTATCCACTTCTTCCCAATGACGATATTCCTGGAACACTCCTGCAGTGACCATGGTACCTTTGTCAGGGATGAAGCCTAGCTTCTCTCTGTCATGATTTCATGGGTGATTATGTCTAGCAGTTATGGATTCTGGTGGTTTCCAGGCTGCTTTTTGAAGGTATTATGGTATTTTTGACTGGCATGTTAGAGACAGAATTCAGGCTTTCTGTCTTTTTCCCCCTGCCGTTATGAACTAGCAGGATAGAAAATAAAGAGATATCTCTGGATGCTTCCTTCGGAGTGCCTGGAGGCACCTGAGAAATTTCCCCTGTAAGGAGGTTCTCACGCAAAGGAAAACCAGGAGCATTTTGGATAACACTAGACCCCTGCCAGTGACGCAAGTCTGAAAAAAAGTTGCAAAGAGGGAAAGAGAAAGAGACTAGCAAACACATTGCTAAAAGTTACAGATGTGCAACGTAGTGATTTGGCCATTGCCCTCTGAGAAGCAGTTGCTGCATGTGCACACAGCAGCCCCAAGCCCACATTACCAAGACAAGATGGTTTTGTCTCCTAATGGCTTTCTGGGTGGGTTTGGAGAGGTGCCCACGTATGTAAAAAACCCTCTGAAGGGGAAATGTTTTGTTATAGACACACAGCTCCCATTTATACTGTTTTGTGGAAATTTGCAGAAGACACTGTAGCACATCCCCTAATGCAATGTTTTAGAGTTTCTTGTATTTCCTTACTGTTACTTTTGTGTTGGTTCTAGGACCCTTATTGTAAATGTTTGCATTTCAATTAAAAACCTTGACAATTTCTCTCCATAAACTATAAAGGAGGAGCAGTGAAAATAGCTTGGGCTCTGATGTTTACCTTCAGGACATGTAAAGTTTGGTGAGATCACTCCTGCCATTTGTCTCTAGAAAATACAATTCAATTTACAGATATTCTTTGGTTTTTAGAAGCTTTAGGCTTCATGTCCTGTGCCAGGGAGCTTTGAACACACACTACATGCCTGTCAGTCACAGTGTGGTCCTTACACCAAGAGGCTGGACTCTGCGCTGATACCCTGATACCTTCAATTAGCTACCAAGTCAAAAATCAGATGGAGAGAGGATTTGTCCATATAGGTGTTAATCTCATCTTCTCTCCTTAATTACTCAGGATAACTACATAATCATTGAAGTCTTCAGCTTGATTAAATACGTTTTGTGTATTGTTAGAAGTTTATGACTGTGCATCCATTCATTATTGACTCAGCTCATCTATACTTGGGTCAAAACTTTATCTACTAACTATAATTTAGTCCATGGCTTACAGATTCACTTATGACTATGGAACATCTAAATACTGGTTATCCTCCCTTTGGTGGATCTACTTTGCAAAAGCTGCTTCTAACAGCTTTTGCAGCTAACCTAGAGGAGTCTGAATATCTGTACTATACACTCCACAGTGGCATGAAAATACCGTGATCTCCTGTGCATCAATTATGCCTTATGGCTAGAATTCGGTTGAAGACACATGAAGGAGGCCAAGGGACAATGTTACCACATGCCTGAGGAGCAGTCTGTGGTTATCTAGGCCACCAACCATCACTGCTGATTAACCAAGCTCCTTTTTGGAGCGCACTAAAACGTCTGCTCTTTGGCAAGCCTTTTGTTGGTCTCGAGGTTCTCCTTATGTCTGCATACAGTGACTTCCAGGTGCTTGGAGCCTTCTTTGCCATGAACAAACCGTCCCCTGGAGGTGAGGGATGGAATAGCAGACAGGTATTTTGTGTAGTAGCATTTTAGATAGGGGCAATACTGCTAAAAGACCTTCCTAATATTTGCAGCTTTTTTTATTTTTACATCAGAAAACTAGTAGGAACAGAGTTTGAGGTTCTCCTTTTTCCTCCTACTTGCCTCATCTGCTGTGCTAGATACAGACTCCTAAGATAGAGCTAAGATCCTCCTTCTTCTCTGGGAAGTGATCTTCTCATAATTACCCAAACATCTTGATTTGGAAAGGCTGAAAGCCATTTCTCCTCACAACACTCTGCAGCCTCATTGTGAAGACACTTCCCTTAATAGCGTATCCCACCTCCATCAGGCAGAGTAGCACTTCAGGCTCCATCTGTTCAGAGTGCTAAGCACTATAGTATTATCTAGAATGCTGACCCCTTCATAATATTTCTCCTCCTCCAAAGAGGACTGGGTGATCTGGACCTGAAATAGATGGGGGAGTGGGGCATTAGTGGTGAACTCCAACTTGAAGAAGTGGGAGTGAAGACTTGACATGGACTTAGAAGGAAACATAGCTGCATCATCTGAACTCCAATGAAAAAAGAAAGCAAAAAACCCCACATTATTTAAGCAGAAGGAAACTCTCCATGAAGACTCCTTTTCCCCCTGCACTGGGAGTAGTGAGAAAGTAAGTGTTTTTTTGGGTAGAGAGGATTACTTGCCTAATGCCAAGAGCCAAATGATAGTGAGGTGTTGCCCAGCTTAGCTGGACTGGACCCCATGAACTTTCCTACCCAGGTACCTTGGGTGAAGGAACGTGCAGTCGGTGATACTGTGATCCTGGTGTAAGTCAGGTCTACCAGCTAAAGGAGCTGGAGAAGAATGCTGAGATCATGAAGGGCAAAACACTGATATGTCCCTCCTGATGTACGAAAGTGACTGACTGTCTCCTGCTCATAAGAACAGGAGCTGCAGGCAGGGATGGAAAGGTTTTCCACACTGAGATCCACAAACCGAAATCTCAATAAGGGCTGCCTCACTGTGGTCAGCTTTGGACAACCAAAGGTGCTCCATCACTCCTCTGCTTCTCCCTTACCCATCTTCAGGCAGAGATATTTTGATTGCAAAGATGGGACTGACCACCTAGAATTTATAATTAACAGTGCCAAGAATGCTCAGCGCCAAAACCAAGTCCTTGACACTGCTTGCACGTAGGGCCTTGGACTTGTTAAAAATGAACCGTGCATCTTTGATTCCTTGAGGAATCAGGTTGAGTAACAATAGCAGTTGGTAGGCAAGCTAACCGCAAACTCTTGGCAAGTTGTGAAGTAACTACAACTTTTGTAATTTTATTCCCTCCATTTTTCTGCTTTATAGCCAGAAGTTCATACAAACACCAGAAATTCAACTAACATTTTTTCCTACTGCAAAAACAGTTCATTTACAAAAATATGTATGAAATAAAAAGCTACCTCAGTTATCAGGGTATGTATTTAAGCGAAACCATTTGTAGGCATGCTTTTTTCATATTTATCTATGTGTCTGTTCATGTATGCACATGTACACTTCCATATACTTGAGAAATTAATGTAAAAATACTGAAACAGATCACATCACTAGTACCGAGGAACCAATAAGCAGTTAAAGTATTTCAGTTTAGTTTTGGTAATAAATGTTCTATAAGACATGGCGTCATTTGCAGAGATCTTGGTCAATTAGAAATGCTAGTCATTCAAAATAGCAAATGTTGTACTTCGGGTGTTATATTAAAATATTGTATGACCAACATTTGTTGACTGAAATGAGGTGTAAAGTAAAATATGATCCGAAGCTCAACCAGGAGCTCTGAAGCTTGAGGATCCAGAGACAGCCCCTGACACTAGATTTCCCAAAACTGATGTATTTTCCATCTGCTGGAAGTGTGTACAGGGACATAACCATAATGCATTCACCCTATTTCTGTACATTTTATGCTCTTTACTTAGACATCTTCAGTGGCCACTGGACACTAAGTCAATGGACATTTGTTTTAGTTTCTTATGGAACAGAAAATAAACTAACTGGGAGTGCAGATAAGCCCATAGACGTCTTCTACTGCAATGGATGATGTTGCTCCTAAGCAGGACCAGTTCACCGTATGTCCCAAGATGTTTGACATATACCACAGTGGCTTAACGTATCTTACACAAACTGGGGTGTCACAAGAGGTATTGCATGAATAACCTGGGTTTTTCCAGAAGAAAAGCTTCTATGGGTTTGCAGGGAAACCCAGCTTTTTCACCGAGAAATGAAGAGCAACTTGATTCTGGTTGGATTAGAAGTCACCCCCAAAAAAGGGTAATTTTTTGATTGGCTGAACATGTTCTTGCTGGGAAGAGAAAGCAGTTGTCACCCCCCTTAGGGAACACGGTATAAAAGAGGGTCTCAGCCCCACAGCCAAAACTCTCTGGAGGGAAGGGACCAAGAGCAGCTCTTGTTTGGCGTCTGGGCTCACCTGATACCTGGTAACTTTTCAGTTCTTTTCAGTCTTTCTTTCAATGCCTGCTATTGCCTTTTCCTCAGGAAAAAACAAACAAACAAACAAAGAAACAAACAAAGATTACCAAAACAAAACCCCAAACCTCTACATTATTAACCTAAATTTGTAGATTACTAAAAAAGGTTAACCTAAGTTTTCCAGAAATTGCACAGGTTGAATAAGTAGTACAAATATATGTTAATATCTAGAATACTTTGATAAAAATACTCTGCTTACTAACTCCCAGGGAAAAATCTGACTGGATCAGGTTACTTTAGAGAGGTCCAGAGAAATTGGTGATTTCTTCAATGGAAACCAGTATATTTTTTTTTATCTGGGTTTTTTTGTTAATAACTCCATTTCATTTTCAGAATTGTTAACTTCAGTTATTTTTTGCTCCTGATATTCTCAAGTATATAGAAATTTGTGTAATCTTCTAATACTATTTCAAAGCTGTTTTGGGCTGTTTGCAGAAATATGACATTTCAGCACAATTTCCCTTCCTTACTTAACGCAATTTGTGACAGATCAGAAGATTCTCCAGTGTCAAAATATATGACATTAACTGCCTCTTCTTTATCCATAAGCTGACTTCTAGGTTATATTATCCCAGTTTTATGAAATGATTTCAATTATTAGCTCTTTCAATGAAGGCATTACATGTTTGTTTTTCAAATTGCATTTGTCAAATTTCAATTTGAGAACCAGTTTGGTTGTACATTTCCATTCCAGAACTGCTGCCTGTGGACTAAGACTGAAGATTTTAAGCAGGTTGGTTTTAGTTGTTATTTCTCCATTAATTTTAATATTGCAAAATGAACTTTTTTTTTCCTGAAGTCTGCAAGTTTGACTGTATATTCCCCTCACTGTGCTTGGTGTTGTTTATTTATTAGATAAAACATTTAACTAAAAATAAAGTTATGATTGCATTTTGGCTAAGGACTATTTGCAAAATGTGAAAGAAGTAGGAGGAATCAAACTATTAAAATAACTTAATGATCACATAACCTGAATGCAAGTTGACCCATATATATTTACTTTTCCCAGAAATGTTCACACAGCAGTTATATCATATGGGTCTTAATGGTTATTTTTGAAAGTTTGAATAAAAAGGCAATATAAATGCCATAACACAGCATTTGCACAGTTCAGAAGACTATAGATCCTGAGGATTGTCTGTCATACATCTTTCTTGGTCCTTTCCCCCACAGTGACACAGCAAATCCACAGTCATGAAGATCCTTTACCTGCTCTTTTCTCTCCTCTTCTTGGCACTCCAGGTTTCTCCAGGTAAGGTAGAAAAGAGATGCTAGAAGGGATGTTTTGTGCACCTGAAATAAACTTTCCACTCAATTTTAACCATTGATGGTTAAAATTGCTAGAAACCAAGCAGGACTTGGTCATATAGCATTTTGTTTGTGCTCCTCTATGAAAACTCTTTCAAAGGTGGAGAAATTGTAACTTCTGAAGAAAAGTGATTTTTCATTTCTGGTGTTTTCCTAAAAACACTGTGCTAAACGCTCTGGTGTTAGACACCTGAGAGGGTGTCTGTTGGCCATGATCTTTAGATAACAGCACACTCAGCAGTGCATATGCAGAAGAAAATGAAGCCTGGCCAACTATTTTCAGATAGGAGCCAATATTAAAGCCTCTGGACCCATGACCCTTTTCCATAAGGTAAAGGACAATGAGTCAGGAGGTCTGCATCATTCTGCACCTGGGCTTTAAGGCCATCCATTTAGATGCACTGTGAGCTAAGGATCCCACCTCTGCAAGGTAGTCACCTGCAAGGTGGTCCACCTGCTTTGTCATCTCAACTCTTACACGGCCAAAACCAGGCAACTGTCCTGAAGGCAAGCTGGTGGTGAAGGCAGCTCAACAAATGGGAAACCCTGTTGGCATTAGGATTGCATTGCCCTGCCCTGCAGAATGAGAGGGAAGGAAATTTTATTGTTGTTGTTGTTGTTGTTGCAGGTTTGTCTTCACCCCAGCGGGACATGTTTTTCTGTAGAAAAGGGTCCTGCCACTATGGAAGGTGTCCCATCCACCTGGTTAAAGTTGGACGATGCTTTGGGTTTCGCTCCTGCTGCAAAGCGTAAGTTTGACCTTCACCAAGGCATAGCTGCAGTACGACCAGACAAATCTATTCTGCCTGTGTCCTTAACCCCAAGGTGCTATTGAATGTTCAGATTGGATATAAGGAAAAAAAAGTCCTAGCACTCCATAAGGACAGTCAAGCATTGAAGTAGGTTGAGCTCCATGGTGCTCTTTCTCCTGAGATGGGCACCGTGATCTGCCCCAGCAAGAAGGCTAAAATACAGTTGGAGATGTCTTGTGCTGTCCCAGCTCTGTTGGACACCTTTACAGCTCCTACCAGGGTTTGGCATTTGGAGAACCTGGCTGCTGTGCTGTGTGGGGAACAGAGGGGAATTCTGTTACACTGAGGGTGGATACAGATCTCCGAGTGCCATCAAATGTGGGCAAAATGTGCCACAGTGTTGTAAAAATAAATTATCGCATGAAAGGTAGCCTTATGTTTTCACTAGGGAATTAAGGCATTCACCCCAACATCAAGGGATAACAATTTATTTCCCTGCTTTTCCTGAAGCAATAGGGAAACACTCTTCTTACTCACAGGTATGATCACGTGGGGCTGACCCAGCACAACTACACATGACATTAGGTATTTGGGAAGGTCCTTATACCCAAGAGGATGGATTGGAAATAAGTAGGGAGGGAATACAAGCAGAGAGATAATCTGAATCTTATATTTTTTTCTTTGTGCAGGCCATGGGATTTATGAAAACTTCACGGATTGTCTATTCGAGTGCAATGAACGTTTCTTCTAACCCTAGGAATCTGCTCTGAATCCCCTTACTGCTAAAACCACTAGATCCTGCTACAAAGCCTCATTCACCTTTCATTTTTAATGCAAAAAGCTTGATGGTGTAGAGTAAATCAAATGTATCCTAGATTGCTTTCCCTCTTTTTGAATAAATTGTTGCTTTGCATTCACATCACTGAAGCACGGGTGTCTGTTGCATGGGCAGAGGGCGATGATCCCGCCTGGGTTTTGATGCACAAATGTAAATAGTGCAACGATTATCTAAATAGTGCAACAATTTATGCCAGTTCTTCTCTCTCCACAAGTTGTTTGTCCTGTAATTTCACAGCAATGGATGTAAATCTTGGAGGTTTTCTTTTCCCCACCTGTCTCTTTGAGAGGATACATAAAAGATAATAGATGGAGGACAGCTTATATTGGTCTCACTTCATCAGCTCCTCTCCCACTCCTTCCACCACGTGGCACAATCCCTTCAGTTCTCCATTGGGATACCCACATTTCTGAAATGTTGTTCAGGAGGGGATTTTGTTTCCCTGCCAAAATTGCAGCATTTATGTGTCCTATGACTATCTCCTTGCACTTCTTAGCAGTGAACAAACTCGTCCTCAGGAGCCCCATCCAACTTCTGATGGCTTGATTTCCTTTAGTCAAGTCATGGCAATGGTTAACATAACTCAAAGTCATTAGGAAATGGGTGTTTGGAGGAACACATGCCTGGACAAGCTGTAGACCCTCTGCTTGGTGCAAGCTGACAGTCTGGCCCTGTCATGCAGAGAGAGACAGCAGGCAGGGCTTGCTCAAATGTCCAAGGGGGCTGAGCAGGTACTGTTGTACCCCAGAGGGAATGTATCTAGAGGAAGAACTCAATTTGGTCATGTGTTAAGGCAAAATCTCATGCTTCAGGCCTCTTCCCAATGTATTTGCAGCACCTAGATTATGTCCACCCTCAAAAGGCAGCTCCAAACCGATTGGGCAGATTTTAGCAAGAATGCCTCTGAGTGTTTGTTCTTTTTTTTCTTCTTTTCTCTCTTTGGTACAGTTTGTAGACTTGCTTTCTATCTGACACTGCTAAAAAAAAAAGCAAAGAGAATAAATTGAAGACTTACACTGAAAGCAAGTCCAGCACTCTGTATATAGAGGACAAACAAGACACCAGAACAGAGTCAAAGCAGTGAAAATCTGTGCTTAGAAAATGTCAGAGTGTTTTTTAGTTGTCATCATGACAGAAGCTGTAAGTTTGGCTGAAAAATGGAAGTGTACAAAGAAATTAGCTTAAAAAGAACAAACATGCTGTTGACTATTCCTTAACAGGTAGATAAGCAGGATAATTATGGCATCATAGAATGGTTTGGGTGGGAAGGGACCTTACAGGTCATCTTGCTCCAAACCCCCTGCCCTGGGCAGGGACACCTCCCACCAGACCAGATTGTTCCAAGCCCCGTCCAGCCTGGCCTTGAACCCCTCCAGGGATGGGGCAGCCACAGC
>JAOXJM010000023.1:115267733-115294951 GCA_026413425.1 Tringa solitaria | reverse complement strand
TAGGATGAGGGGGAATGGTTTTAAACTGAAAGAGGGGAGATTTAGATGAGATATTGGGAAGAAATTCTTTCTTGTGGGGGTGGTGAGAGCCTGGCCGAGGTAGCCCAGAGAAGCTGTGGCTGCCCCATCCCTGGAGGGGTTCAAGACCAGGTAGGACAGGGCTTTGAGCAACCTCATCTAGTGGGAGGTGTCCCTGCCCAGGGCAGAAGGGTCTAGATGATCTTTAAGGTCCCTTCCAACCCAAACCATTCTATCATTCTACAATTCTATGATAACAGGGCAGCCAAACACTAAGGTGCTCATTTTGGGGGCAACCTGGGTAAAATGTCTTCCCCTTACACCAATCATTATCTCCTCCTTTAAGACACAGGCTCAGTCCAAGAGCTTAGAGGCCTTTCTGAATTGGGACTCTCTTGCCTTTTTCTTGAAGCTGTTCCCCTTTGTACGGTAGAGCAGCTTTTTTTCTCGCCTGGCTAGGGTTGGTTCGTAGAAGAACTTTTGGAAGAACTGTGAGAGAGGAATTCAATATGCACAGCACCCCTTCCTTCTGACCTTGTTAACCAGAGAGGCGTTGGTTGGCACACCCAAGCTGTCACAAAGGGCTAAAAATTTGGCTTTGTCCAGGATGCCAAAGCCATCCTCATCGCACTGACAAAAGGCCTCCTGCATGATCTTGCCGTCCAAGGACTTATGGAGCTTCAGCTCTTCCCGAACCTGCCCAATTAATTCATCCAGTTCCTGCTTGCCAGTCTCAAGTGTGGGGCTGTCACTGTAGAAGAAAGGAAGAAGAGGACTTCATGTAAAAGCTACTTCTGGCAGCTTCACTGTGACATTTGTGTGCTGGCTACCCACCACGGTTGGCCAGACTGTGTTTCTGAATAGACAGCAGGTTTCTGGGGTGCTTGGTTTTTACGGCAAACCCATCTCCAGTTGGACTTGGAGATGAAGCTCAGTCTTGATCTTGGAGCATTAAGTAAACAATGGTCAATGAGCAACCTGGTCTAGTGGGAGGTGTCCCTGCCCATGGCAGGGGGGGTTGGAACTTGATGGTCTTTAAGGTCCCTTCCAACCCAAACCATTCTATGAAACGATTTTCCTTTTTGTGCAGATAGTAACTGACTCTAAAGTGTCACATGAAGTAGTCGGGTTGTTACTGGGTCACCCCAAATGCATCCAGACACCTAAAAAAGAGGATGTGGTCTCTGCTCTGATGGGCTGATAAACACAGCCAGAGCAAATGAAATTAAAAAAAAGGCTTCACCAACCCTCCACTGAGCCTGCAACTATCTCGTGGCTCAGGCAGATACTGTTAGCAGCATCTGTTACAGTTAACTGCTGCTGTCTTTTGGGAAAAGATAACTTTTAGCTGAAAATATCTCTGCTGCTGAGCCAGAGCTGTCCCACAAGGGTTTTGAGTCAGCAGCAGCCACAACATTACGTTGTGCACACTTGAACCCCTTCCTCTGTGTCCAGACACAGGCTCTTGGAGCTGAATAACCAGCTGAGCAACCATTAGAACCATTAGACACGGGCTGGGGCCCATGGAGGCTGCTGGAAATGCCCTTAGATGTCAACCCTGAGTCTTATTTAGCTCCACAACTCCATCCTTTGAAGCCTACCTGTTGGCAGCCTCCTTTGCCACCTGTCGTGGGCGAAAATGATCCCTCAGGGACTGTAGTGTTGCCGCAGGGAAACTCTCCGAGTTGCTCTCCATATAATTAAGCACGTGTTCATCAGCGTCAGTGATAACGAACCTGTGGCCAAACACTGGGGAAGAGACATTAAAGAAAGCAGCGTTACTTGCCGTTCAGCACGGGTGAGTCACTTCATGGTCCAGGAGAGAGCATGGTTCCCCTGTTCCAGGTTTGAGTGAGTTCTGTTTGTTTCAGTCCTTGAGGTGAGGACAGTTTCACTGAATCAAAGGGAGTTTTGCTGCAAGAAAAGCAGCTGCTGAGAGCAAAGTCCCCGTGCTTGGGCCTACAGTGACTCCCCCATTACCACTGGTGTGTTTCTAAATATTTCAGTATTACATTTATTTTCCTTACGGGATAGATTTATGGCCTTTGCTGCTGGTAGTCATAGCTTTAACCCTTGTCAATCCTGGCCTGCCCAAAAATGTAAACTGAAGACATACTATGGAGAATGTAGCTCTTTTCCTAATTATTTCAAAGGTCCGAACATGACAGTAACAGAGTTATATCAATGTACACCAGCTGGTGATCTGGAAACTGAAATGTGATAAGAGCCAGAAGGAACAGATCTTTCAAGGGAAAAAAAATTATATGCATTGGCCATGCGATAAATGACATATCAGAGCAGGAACTAAAAATCAATACTCAGAGAGTATTATCAATCCAGGCTGGATTTTACCTTCAATTGTAGAACCGATGGTGAAGTCAGAAGGCCCATAGTATGTGGGATTGTCTACAGCAGAGCCTGGTTTGGCAACTCTGGTCTTTCCTAAGTATTTTCCTCCAATGATGCCGGAGTTGCGGACTTGGGGTTCATAGATGCTGATGGTGTCATCGGAGAGGAAATAAGAGAGGATGAAACGACGCTTTCTGTCCTCAGGGTTTGGTGATTCCTAGAGGAAAGGGAGTGGCTTTGGAAAAGAATATTTCAGCCAGGTTTTTCTTTCCTGGGGTGTTTTGGAGCACCTAGTAACCCCCTCATAAGCACCCAGAGTTCATCGCATTTTTTAGAGCTGACTAACCAAAGCTCTTGATGTAGGGCAAAAGCTACAGATATGCTGAAATAGCAAAACAAAGCCCTAGGCAGTGTTAAGTATCCGAATTTCAAAGGTTACTTGCTCTAGTCAGGCTAAGAGAAGCAGGCTCCGGGCCGCAGTGAACAAGTATATTCAGTGTTTCCACAGGCTGAGTAACCCAAGAGAAAGGAATATCCTATATGGAATGATTCATCCCAGAGAGAGATTGGCTGTAGAATTCAGTATTAAAGTTATACTTTTCATTATAATGGGTGCCTGAGAGAGTGCCAGCTCTTAGTCACAGGAAGACACTCCCCTGACACGCCAGCGGGTTTACTTGCTCAGTGTAAAATTAAGTGGATCTGAACTCGTCAGCTGTGACCTTTAGGAGCTCCCTGCACAACAGGGAAAAGAAACCAGCCCTCATTCACCCTGAGCGTTTGGAGAAGGCGGGCATCGGGCAGCGCAGGAAATGCCATCGCTGCCGCTGGACGTGCCAGAGGCTCCTTGCATAAACCAACTGTAAAAGCTGGCACAAAGGCCAGGGGACCTGAAGGCCATTGTGGTGGGTGGAAAGCACCGTCCCCCGTGGGCTCCCCGGGCTTCTGCACTGGCACTCGGCCGCTCGCCTCGCACAGCCCTTCGCTGGCTGCTGGGGCCAGGACCAGCCTGGAGAAGGACAAGGTTGCTGGAGCCAGCAGCAGGGAGACAGCGAGCTCACGCTGGTGGTGGCGGCTGAAGGCAGGCAGGGAGAGGCACAGTGCCCAGTTGCAATGCTGTTTCAGTTAGGGCCATCCGTCACGTGCTGATGTCAGTGGGAGTTTTTCCATAAATGGCTGTGGTTTTGTAGCGTGACTGTTTTGTACTTTTTCAGCCTTGGTTTTTTTTTTTTTTTATCTTTGCCTGCTACTAATTGTCACAGCAAGAAGACAATAACCCAACGGCACTTGAGGGTCACTCGTGGTGGCTTGGGGAACTCTCTTTTCTCACTGGCACAGAGGAGAATTTGCCATCAGCCTTGTCTTTTCCTCCCATCCCCTGTCTCTACAACATCAGCTGGCCCTATAAGGTCGAGGAAAGCACTTACCAGGGCCACCTGGTATCGCAGCACCTTGAGGTGATTCTCTAGCATCTTAATTATATTTTTCCGGGGAGGCTTTGGAAACAGAGAAAAGCAGTTCTGAAGAGAGTCTTCAACGAAGCCAAAACCATTATAGGGAGGAATTACCTGCATCCAGAGGAGATACCAAGCATAAACAGCCGAAACTAAGAACAAGACGGTATTTGCAAGATTGCTTGCCAGAAAACATCTGTTTGGATAGAAAACTTCCATCAGCAGGTAGCAATAGCTGTGAAATCCTGCCCAGTAGAGATGCTACTAGCCTAGCCATGTGTTGGATCCCTAACTTATGGAAAATATTTAAGAAAATCTGAAAATCAGAAAGCCAGGTAATTTCTCAGAATAAAGAGACTATGGCTATACTAATAACTAAACCTTCCAGTGCACAGGAACTCAATCATCTATATGGTTACACTGTTATCCTAATCCCCATCATGTTTATGGTCTAGGGCAGCTAGTTCTTCAAACCATTCCTAAGATCAATTTGGGAGGTAACAAGGGCTGTGACTGTCCCCAGTAAGCAGTTTGGACCTGCCAACCCTGTTTTGGAGAGTGAGGGAGAGTTTTGTAGTATGAGTGCAGCCAGACTGTGCCAGCTGGCTTCCCAGCCAAAACCAAACCCTGACACTGTTTAATTTTCTAGTATAGACATAACCCAAGTTCTTTCTATCACCATTAGCAAGTGCTTTGTCCTTTACAGCATTAGAAATCGACAGTTTCAGAGGACTTTCACTTTAATATCCATTATGACCATTCATGCCTTGTCTTTTTCAAGTTATTTGCTCTTTTCTTTAGGCTGAACGTGTTTATTATAGTTTCTTACTAGGCTGAACCTATATTGTAAGAACTTATACCGACTGCTTCCTTCCGTCCCATCCTTTGAGGAATTGTTTGCAGTACCTGTGGAACTTTCTCAAGTGGTTTCTTGTTTATTTCCACTGGCTGGAAGTCTGTGATGCCAAATTTGTCACGATAGAAGTTTCGCGTGAACTCATCGCAATCATAGATGAAGAAGGTGCGTCCAAGGAGGGTGGTAGATTTGCCAACAGCAAAATCTTTAGCTGTGAACCACTCAAGTACCTCGTGATCGGAGATCTCCAGCACACAGCTTGGGAAGCTCTCTAAGGACAAGGGAGCAAAAGGAAAAATAAATCCATCAGGTCAATGTTAACATTTCCTGGTGAAAAGGCAAACAAAAGCAAACTGTTGGTACTGCTGTCCTGCCACTGTTTCCCAGAAGATAAAGAATTTAGTGATCATTTAGAGAACTTTTCTTTGGCCAAAACCCAACAACACTTGGAGCGTTCTTAGCAAAAAATCTCCAGATTCAGTGGTATCTACCCACCAAGAAACTTCAGCACAGATTTGCTGGCCACTCTATACTTACTTTTCTTGTCCACGAAGGTTTTGGGCAAGCGTTGGCGTCCTATTAGTATTGGGAATGGGTCTCTACCATCATTTTGCTTGTGGACTTCCCGAACCTCCACTGTGTCGTCTGCCAAATAGTAATGGATGATGAAAGGCCGATTCTCACCAAACATGTTGTTAGTGTCATCCCACATGGCGTAGAAGCGAAGGACCTGGGATGGAGAAAAAGGAGTCAGAGAAAACAACCATGGATTAGAATTACTAACGCTTTGTTTGAAGGAAGTGGGTTGAAATGAGTTGGGTGATTGGAGGCATCTCAGCAGTCTTCTCTGCCAGGTACAGAAGAACCGAGCCCTTGTACTGTGGGTACTGGGATGAACGGGTGGTTGAGGCAGCAGTGGGGAGGGCAGCAGGGGTCTGGAGAGCTGGACAGGCCTGGCTTACCTTGGAATCAGAGAGTAAGAGAGAACAGTTTATGCTAAGGCAAGAAACTTATTTCAGGAAGCATGAAAAAAAATATGTGAGGGGGGCTAATGATTAAAAAATAGCAAAAAATAATTGCCCAGGAATAAGTAGGGAAGTAGTCCTAAGGGAAGTGATTTTTATAATGAAACTTAGCACAGCAAGACAGAATCTTGTCTTGACTCTTAAACCTCTTAGAGGTTTCACAGCCAAATCTTTACAGGGAGGAGAGAGTCAACTGTGTGCAGAGGGAGAATTTGATCAGAGCAAGTGGCATTTGTGTTTGTCTGAAATTGTCCACTTTGACACCTGGCATCAGTGTTTTGGTCTAAGAGAGGAGGAGATGCCGCACGCCCATTTGTTTTAGAACTGCATCTGGCCCTATCTCCTAACATCCTGAGGCAGGTGGCTTATCTCACCCCAACAGAAAGCAAGAGAGAGAGGGAGGATCTGCAATCCAAAGAGAAGCTGCTCACAAGGCCCAAAGCCCGGTAAAAAGATAAAATATTTTCTTTCTTACAAAAGCCAAGAAAGGAGCAAAACAGGAGTCTGCTCAGTGGATTGAGATTTTTTTTACAATCACAAAACTTGGGTTTCAATAACGCTTATAGTCTGTGATGTGGGTAATCACTACCAGACCTCTCACCTGCTTGTCATAGGTCAGAAACTGTTTGAGCTGGTCGAAATCTGACGGTGTGACGTACTTGCGTGCAGGCATTCGACGCAGTTCAGTGTAAGGATCAAAAACCATTTCCTCTGGAGGGTTCAGTTCAATTCCTTGGCTCTCCAGGAACACCTAGGAAAAGTCACCTAAGGTATTAGCGCTGCCCTGAGTTCTGAAGGTAAGAGGTAACTAGAGATTACAGATGGGCTGAGATGAGTGTTGACAGAACACTGCAATTCCTTCCTCACATACCACCAGGCTGCAGGAGTATCAGTTCTACTGCGATAGCAAATACAGTAGAAGATGAGCAAGAGGTTTCTGTTTAAGCTTTGCTGGCTCTTTAATTACTTAGGGCAGTCCTGTCCTCAGCATCCTAACTCAAATTTTACTTGAGCCCATGTTTTCCTTGGCCTTAGGGCTTTAAATTGAGGAAAACTGTCAGTAGGTCTCCTTCATGTAAATGAAAAAGATTAAATTAGTGCATAACTGTGGACGTAGTCAGTCTGAATTTGCAAGAGACCTAGGGCTCCCCAATATGTCAGACCATGGAAGTTAGCAGTACCCATACCAGGCCCACCAAAGCCCTTCAGACCATAAGGATATGTGCCAGACTGGCAGCTCCAGTGCTTCTTTCAGGAGGAGTACTTTTCCTTCAGAAAGAGGACAATGTTTGTTGATGAAGGGACTTTTTGCTTGCCTTGGATGCATCAACAAACTCTGGGGTATTACTTGTGTACTCACATCAGTTACTCAAAACGATCAGTCAATGGATTTCTTCCCTTTTTGGCCTTGGGAAGTGGCCCATGAAAATATTCAGCCCAGGAAGCACCTATGCAAACATCTCCAACAGATGTTTGGAGATCTGTTGAGATCACTCTGAGGACTCATGAGGCAGGTTCACACTTCCAGACTCACTATTTTCTCGTCTGGAGGATGCCAGTTAATGATGGCCTTGAGATGCAGACCCATCTAGCTCATTTCATGTTCTCCGTCAACCAACCAAAATTAACATGACAACCAGCTCTTTATTTGGTGTCAACTGACTGACCAGCAGAGCCGGCCCCCCGTATATACCAATATATTACACATTCCTGGACACTGAGGCCAACTGGCAAGGAACCACATGCATCTAAACCCTCTCAGCCTCCAGGACAGGTTGGCTGCACGTAACTCATCTCTTGGCAATGATCCCTGGAGCATTCTAACTGCTGGGCTGCTCCTGGGAATTGCTTGGAAGAATAGTAGTTGACCAAGGCTGAGATTATACTGGGGACAACCTAACAGGATACCACTGTACTGGTATTTTTTTATCATTTGTTATTGGATTGTTATTATTTTATTCACTGGTACAGAAATAGCCAGAAATAGAAATGCAGGCAATGACTAAGCTCTCTTAGAAAGGTCAGTTCATACCACGATTCTCAACCCACAGATCATGACTGCTCTTCTGGCTTGGCTGTAGATGGGTGCAGAGTTACTGACTGCATTCCCTTCCCCTATTCTTAACAGAGGAGTATGAAGTCAGAAAAGAGTTAGGATCAGTAATTTTCCGCTCACGTGTGCACAATGTTTCATCCGGACTCTACAGAAATGTGTATAGAATTTGTATTGTAAGGAGAAGTCCTGAGGACAAAGGATGGACCCCAGTGGTCCTGGGGCAAAAATACTGAGCAATTAATATGCCCTCAGCAAATATCACACCTTGAACCCCCCATTGATCTGAAGAAAGAAGTCTTCACAAAAAGCAAAAGGAAAGATTGCAGACAACCGTATTGTGAAAGCTACAGATGCAGATTACTGGACTCTAACAGGTCTGTCCACCTGTAACTCCCTGGATTCTTGGTGACAGTGTCCTCTGTGCAAGCAACACACCTGTGTGAAGAGGTCACAGTCGACTATGCGATACGTCCTGCCATAGATGGTGATGTTCATGCCCCGATTCAGGTCTTTCCAGTGGTAAGGATCCCCATGATTATTCTTGGGCACCCGGTGGCGTCTGACAAGTTTGCCTTGAGGAAGACCAGAGTTGTGCACAACGGGCTCTATGACGGACATGCTGTCATCTTCCAAGTAGTAATAGATACGCACTTGGCGGATCCGGTAATGTTCTTCTGCGGAGAGAGGAACGTCTTCCTGGAAATAGGCATCAAACTTCAAAACCTGCCAAACGGGGAATTTGCCAAAGGGAGGAAGAGAGAAACAATTTGCACACCACAATTAGTCTATAAAGACAAATCATTTATTTGTAATATGCTTTGGCAATGCAAATTTACTGGATTGTAATCTATAAAATCACCAAAGCCAAATGCAGCCTAATCTGTGAATGATGGCAGAGGCACCATGAGAGCTTTTATCATAACTTGTCTTTTGCAAATTTGGTACTTTTGAGACAGGTAGAAAAAATACAGCCCTTTTCCTGCTCCCCCTTGATCACCTACTGCCAAGGACTCGGTTACTGCCAATAATCTAGTTTTCTGACATACATGACTTTCTTTACTATTGTCAGCTTTGCAGACTAATCAAGCCTGGCATACTCAGCCTACACCAGCCCACAGGCCTCGGGAATTAAGTGATGATAAAGCCAGCAAGTCCCTGCTATCTAGCAAAAGTGCTTCAAAAGGGACCAAAAAGTGTTCCAAAAAGGGTCTTCCCCCAACAGCACTGGGGCTCCTGCTGCTCCGCTGGCTTGAAAGAAGGGGCAGAGAAGTATCTGACAGATTAAACGGCAACATCTACGTTACTCCAAAGGAATAGCCTCGGTAATTAACACAGCACATCTGTTCCCCAGCCTGTCTTACAGATGGGCTGAGGGTTGGCTGCGGGCTGCCTTTTCCAAGCCCTGCACACGCTCGGGTCTGCTGAGCCTCTCACTCTCCACAGCGACTGCCCTGTCCCGTCTCTGCCACTGGCACGCAGAAAATCGAGGCTCAGCTCAGGAACTGCTCAAAGCAGGCACAAAAGCCACCTCCAAGTCCCACACGATCACCAAGATATAACGCAGGGAGCACTAAAGGAGCAACACAGACTGTAACACGCTGTGATGACAAACACAAGCACGAATAGAGCACAGTCTAACAGTCTAACAAGGTCCCCGTTGCAGACTGTCCTTTACAGTTTAAGCTCAGTTGCAATCTCAATACAGTTTTGGAAAGGCAGAAGGCCAGGCCGTGGTTTACAAGGCAATGGTTATAAACTGAAGCTTTTCAGAGTTAGTCAAACTTCTTTTCCAACGCCTGCTGGAAAAGCTCTAGCGTAACTTGTGGGGAATGTCTTGCATCGTTTACGTATTATAATCCTCCTCCCGAGCAAAGAAAGCCTCTTTCAGTCTGGGGTTCAGCTGTCTCTGACTAAGGGCTATGGCATCTGAAAACTGCTGTACGCTGTCCCGTGAACCCTGGAGCTGACTGTTTATGTCTCCGGACTTGGCCGGCGATATTCCTGGAATAAGCTTCTTTATACCTTTTTGTCAAAAGCCACGTGTGCTGGAATGAAGCCCGAAGGTGGAGCCTGCTTGGCCGGCCCATAGGTCAGCGTGGGTCTCACGTTGGATAATTCGTCTAATTCAGCTTGAGAGAGCTGATTCACGTATAATCGCTCCCCGCCAATCCCCACTGTTGGCAGCCGAAAAAAGGCAAAACCATTTCTGTAGCCCAGTGTCTGGGGCCGATGGAAAGATGTTTTCTGTGGAAGGAAATCCAGCTGTTAAAATACTGCACGCATTTAGTAGGTACGGTCACTGAAAGCACAGAAAAACAGTAAAAGAGTGTAATATGCAGAATGCTTCCCCCCCCCCGCATTTTATTATAACCTACTGCAGCAGTTATTTACAATCAGATTTTAGACTTAGATCAAGAAGGCTGGAAAAACAGTAAGAAGCTGGAGGAATAAAGCATCAGAGCGAACGCAGAACTGACACAGAATCCCCAAGAGCTTAAATTACTTCATTTCCCTATTGCCACCATTCTCAGTGCATAGAATGGGGTGACTGCATTTTATCTGCCCCAGTATTTATCTCACAAACTCTTTGTTCCCTACTCTGGGTTATGACAGTACAGAGCACCAGGGGACCTCACTCTGTTGTTGCCTTACGGTGCTCCCTTGACTATTACACCCTGTGCACCGTCTGTGTTTTCCACCACTATTTATTTCGTTAGCCCTCTCCTGGGAATGACATCCACAGGATTTTCTTCGCTGGGCTAAACCAAGGTGTGTCGTGCTCACAGAAGGGAGATTGTGAAATGTACCAAAGCACGGTCGCTGTTTCACCACCTCTCTCCACAGCCTTTGCAAGGGTCACACAGGCAGTTGGACTAGATGTAGGTCCCTTCCAGCTGAAATTATTCCATTCCATTCCATTCCATTCCATCCTAACCACAGTGTAAGGCCCTATAGCACATTAATGAGAAGCCTTATAAGACGAGAAGAATTCTGTGTGAGCACTGCCTAATGTTAGCTATAGGATTCACCTGCTTTTTTTTTTTCTTTTGTTGGTTTAGCCTTGGTTTTGAGCTTCTCGGAGCCTTTCATCCATCTTTGCTATCTACCTGACACCAGCTACTGAGCCATTCTTCAAGCTAAATAATTATCCAGATGGTGCAGGAAGGTCCCTGCTTTGCTTAAGGACACACCACAAGAAAATGTCAGTGAATAGGACCCGATCTCTGTCAGCCCTGTCCTGTTCTTCACTACTGAAGATTAGAATCACAGAATCATAATCAAGATTAGGATCAGACTTGAGTGACACCAAGCTACTCGACTTGTAGAGTCCACCATGCCTGGTTCCTCACCTGCGACCCTGAAAGTATTTAAAATAACACATCCCACTGGGCTTTCAACACTTAATGCTCCAGAGAAAGCAGGAGAAATTGTGAGTCCCTACTAATAAAATCCCTGACTTTACCATGACTTTTGCCAAGTAAAACAGAGTTGTAAGCATTTCTAGTGCTGAAGGAACAAGCTTCAGCTCCTTTTACAGACCCAGACTTGCAATCAGTCCAACCTCAGGCATATGAACCACTTCTCCCCCCCTGCTCTCACCCCTCATGGTTAAGCCTCTAATCTTATTTATACCTTCAAGGCCTCACTTGAATTTCACATAATTGCCTGCTTTCTCTTTAAACTGGTACTACAGATCTTGCAGTGCTGTGGACAGAGCAGTGAGGAAAACAGGTTCAGGTGAAAACAAGAGAGTTTACTGAAGAAATGTTAACACAATGTCTTATAAACATCAGCCCTGCCACAGAACTGCCATTTCCTTCTGTTAAATAAATACCAAGGGAAAGCTGTGGGGAAAAAAACTCAAGGAAAACCAGGAAGTTTGGCTTTAAATTGGGCAATATCAGTGTTTTCAGAAGTGCATGGGCTTTTAAGGGCCCACAGATGCCTAAAAAAACCCCTCATAAACTCATAAGGCTCCCAAAGTCAATAGGGTCTCCCAAGTGAGCATGGATGCCAGATAACATCTCACAGTATCGGGTGACTAACATAAATTTAAAAGGGAAAACCTCCAGAATGTAAACTCCTGATCTCAGTTGCTGCCAGTCCATATCTGAAGAAATTCCACTGAATTGAATCCTTCTTTTTGCCAACTCTATAATGCTTCGTACAAAGGACGTTCCCCCTCCCAGCGTCTTTGTTCCTCTGTCACACAAACACTAAGCAATAACAACACCGTTTTATTTGAACACAGAAGTTTTCTTCAGCACTTCTCGGCATTCACTTGGAAAACAAGTATCGCTATGCCCATTTTACAGACCGGAAAATTGAGGCAAAGTGAGTTGCTGGGCTACTCACTTTGGGCTACTCACTAGGGCTCATCCTGAGGAACACTGCAAAGCCATTTCTGGAGTCCAGATCTCCTTAAAACATTACCAACACTTCAAATTATTCTAAAACAACACTCTGCTCTGCTAAGTCCCAAGGGTGTTTCTTACACACAGCACTGCTGAAGTCAGTAGAAGCATTCACATGACTAAAGCAGGCAGGATTTTACTGATAGAGGAAATAACATTTTGCCGGGGGCAGAAATTTGCATTGCAAATTTCCAAGACGTTACAAATGATATTGAGCAAATAATATTATTAAAAAGAGAATAATTTTGAGATAATCTTTATTACTGCATGATTAAGAGTATCCGTTACGAGTGAATGACTCCACTTTCTGTTGAAGAATTCAGCTGGCACTGACATAGAAAATAGTTTGACCACTCATGCTGGAAGGCACCAATAGGACCAGTATAGAGACAATTTATCCTTGGGTAATCCTAATCCCCACACAAGCAGAATAAAGAAAATAGAAGGCCCTATTTAGGAAAACAGAGAAAACTGGGTTCCCACAAAAGCATCCAGAGCGATGGGTTTTCCAAAGCCCGTCATGGTGCAGCCCTTGTCAAGAGCACGTCATGTCAAGGGCACAACGGTCAAACAGGAATTAGTGACAATACCACCACTGATCTCAGAAACACAGGACAATGTCACCCTAAGGGAGCACTAATCTCTTCAGTGTTGTTAAGATCTTTAGAGGTTCCTCCCCATCTGAGGAGCAATCAAGAGTTACAGAAATTTCTATCACAAGGATACCTAGGAAATATTGTAGTGTCCTCTAGAAATATCAAGAGCATTGTGCTGGCACGAGATGGAAGGAGAGCTTTCCTCTTTTGGGAGAATAAGCATTTTCACTGAAACATCAAATAAGCATGAAGCCTATGTCCCAGGAAGTTACGTGATCCAGGAAGAGCAGAGTGGGCTGACCTGCCGTGGGGCTCACCATCCCTTGGGAAGATTTGCCAAAGGGTAGACTGGATTGCTAAGAAGTTCTCTCTTCTGTAGAGCACAATCTAGGGCACATATCAGGAAGACATGGAAGTACTTGTTCTGGACGTGTCAGTTTTCAACAGGAATATTAAGGACAAGTACTATCCCAATGTATGTGTCTTTTTTTTTTTTTTTTGCAGTAGAGCATGTCCCATGTCAAATGGTAACGTGCAAGTACAAGAGGTTCCTTATCCTGCAACACCAGAGCATACTGTGGCCCTGTTTTCCGAATGACCAGGCAACTTGGAGGTATTGGGAGGGAGAAGAGGGAAGAGGGTGCCTCATTTGAAACACTGAGCCTTATGGAAAGGGAGGAGCCTGTTCTTAAGGATACTAAGCTCCAGGGAAATGTAAGGCATGGCCTGGTATAGACCAGGCCTGTTCCCTTCAAAAGTCTGAGAGCATCACTTCTGAGGGGAGCAGTCAGGGTATTGGTTTCTCACACTGACATTAGGAGCACTGAGTCGAAGTTGAGCAATGATGTCAAGACTCAAGATATTCATTCCCTGGGGAGAAGGAAGAGCAGAGCTATCAGCTGCTCTGAAACAGTTCTGGAAGGAACTCAGGGAGTATCAGTTCTCATCTGTGGTACTGCTTCCTCAAGATGGTGTTGGAAGGATCTGGTGTTATCAGATCCTCAGTGTGTGGGCCGCTGGGAATGGGGAAAAGGAAAGTTTGCTTCCTCATTTAGGTGCCAATTCAGGTGTGGAGGATGAGGGTAACACTATTTCTTCCAAGGATCCTGGGAGAAACTGAGGGGTTCTCACTTCCTTGGCAGGATCCTGGAGGTGCTGGTATCAGTTCTGTGGAGGTTTACTAGTTCTCTGAAGACTATCAATTTCTCAGGTTCCAGACCATTAGTTCCCTATGGACTATCAAGGATTCAGTTCTCCAGGCAATACCAAGAGAGCATTTGTGGAAGTATCAGGGCTTTGGAGGAGGAGGAGGTATCAGGAGAAAGTATTGGTTGTTCAGAAGATGGTGACTTTGGGGTGTATCTGTTCCACTACGGGTGGTGGGTGGGTCCAGGACATACCTGTTTCCCTGGGTGTACAGGGATGGGGTTGAGGATTAATTCCTAGTGGAAGACTGCTTGAGTGTTGGACAGTGTTGGTTCTCCTCAGTTCAAGTCAGTTGAGGGGTTATCAGGTGCATTTAAGGGTCCTGGTTTAAGGCAGTATCAAAAGGAGTAGTAGTTTCAGAACACATCCATTTTGGAAAACTGAGATGGTTCAGAGAAAGAAGAGTTTCCCTGGGAGAATCAGGTTTCAAGGCTGTAAAGTGAATATGGGGATACTCCTTCCTTTGGGGTACCACAGGAACTGGTGGGGGAAATATTGGATGGATTCAGGGGTATTGGATCTCCATGGAATGGGTTTGCAGATAGTAGTTCTGCAGTTACAGAGAAAGCTTTTGGGGTCTCAAATGAGGCTGGGGGAACTTACCTCTCCAAAGCTACCAGGACAATTTCAGGGGTTATCAGATGGGTGCAAGATGCAACGGGTTCCTTGGGCACAAGATTAAGAGTACCAAGTACCCTGGAGGGTGGGCTCAGGGATACCTGAACCCCTGGGAGCAGATTTTTTACGACACTGGGAGAATTTAGGGAGTATCAGGTCTGTTGTGGGTGGGGTCAGGAGATACCAGGTGTATTTGGAGAGTTCAGGTCCCCCAGAAGTGAGTTCAGCAGATATTTGTTGGCTTTGGGAAACCTCGAGTCCCCTGGGGAAGAGTTCAGTGGGTATTAGGTCTGCTGGGGAGCATCAAGTGAGTTTACAGGGCACCAGGTCCCTTGGGAGTCACTTCACAGGGTACCAGGTCCCCTGAAGGGCGTCTGGTGAGTTTAAAGGATTTGAAGGATTCTAGGATACGGGTTCACAGGACATCAAGTCCCCTCAGAAAAATTAAGTGAATTTGGGAGGTGCCAGGCCTCTTGGGCGAATTAGATGGTGGTGTGAGGGAACAGATGGTTCCCTCGGGGTGGGTTTAGGGGGTAACATGTCCCCTGGAGGAATGTTAAGTGATCTTAAGGATATCAGGTCTCCTGGGGAGTTAGAGGAGGGGCTAAAGGAGTACCAGGTTCCCTGGAGGTGTGTTCAAGGGGGGAGCTGGACAGGGTGTAGGTCACCGAGGGGACCCTGAAGCAGGTGGGAGGTGTAGAAGGGGGATTTCTCAGAGGGGTTTGTGCTAGGCCGGGCCGGGCCGGGATTGGGGGTATCCCGGGGAAATGGGGGCAGAGAGTCCCCAGGAGGACGGCTGCGCTCACCATGGGGTCCCTGAAGGCATAGCCTGGGAGGAAGGGCAGGCCCGGCCACGGCTCCGAGCTCATGGTGGCGGCGGCGGCGGCGACACTCCCTCCCCGGGCCCCGGCGACGCCGTCTCCACGGCAACCGCCGGCCCGGCCAGTGCGCAGGCGCGCCGGGGGGCTATAGCGCATGCGCATTGAACCGGGCGGAGCTCCGCGCATGCGCGGTGAGCGCAGGGAGGAGTTGCCATGGCAACGGGAGGGCGGGAACGCGCTTGGCGGGGCCTGTCCGAGCCGCGGGTGGGGGCCGGGGTGGCCAGGTCACCCCCCTACGGGCTGGGAAAGGGGGCTCCGGGATGTCTTTGTCCCCACAGTGTGGAAAATAAGCTGTTCCTTAAGCTGGGAGCGGTGGAAAGCATTAATCCTGTTTTCTTACGGATTTGAGCGCTCTTCGGCCTGCTCCGGCACAGGCCGCCGCCATGTTCCTCCGCCCCCTCACGCCCAGTGGGGGCCTTTCAGCTTCCCACAGCGTAAACTCGGTATTGCCTCTGGCAGGCCCTGACTCCCTCGGCACAGCTGGGCTGTGTCAGTGCTATTAACATCTCCAAAACGGGTGGTGGCATCCGGGCCGCTTTTTGGGAGTTGTGCCTGCCCTCTGGTGTGTCCAGGGAGAGGAGTAGCCACAGAAGACCAAACCATACCTGAAATCCTCCAAACATTTTAACAGGAGAAGTAATTTTGCTGGCTTATTGTGTATATACTCTACGTATATTCGCTGTGAAATAGTGTGTTCTTTCATACGTAGCACTGACACACTTTGTCCCTTAAACACAATTTTTATCTCTGAAGAAAGCAGCAAAAAGAAGCAGCTGGGGGGGGGGGACGGACATCAAGGAAAAGGTGGTTGTGCAAAAGCCATTCCCAAACCTAAGAGGTAAAAGAAAGCCAAGCCAATTGCCATGGGAAAAAAAAAAAAAAGAAAAAAAAAAAAGGAGTTTTTTGTATGTCTTACCCTTGGTCTCTTTATCAAGGGTACACAAGACAGACCAGGCTGCGATCCAAGGGCAGGCAGCAGGATCTGAGAGTTTTGTAAGCAGAAGTCAAGCAGAGAGAAATGCAGCCAGACTGTCTGTCTAAGCATGGTGTGGGAGAGAGAAGAAAGCCAGCCGGTGGGAGATAAAAGAATGAGTCTGGTGATGAGCTTAGAAAGGAAAATAACAGATTGAAGGCCAAGCCTGGCTGAAAGAGCTGGATCCGAAAGACGGCAAGTTGCTAATGTGACTGCTGCCTTAGATGCAGGTGCTGGGACCGAAGCGCTGTCTTTGATTTCTCCTGTTCTAATATCCAAGCACTCCTTTTAGCAGGTTTCTTGAACTTAGCGACAGCCAGAGCCTTCCTCAGAGAAGGAGACTTGCCTCCGTGGCCCACGGGTCATCCTCTAGGAGAGTGACAGCAACTTTTTAACAAGGCTGTGTATGGCAGAGTGCCCCCGTGCACAGCTTGCAATGGGGCAGGAGCGCTGCGATCCCCCTCTTTGCATGAGTGGGAAATTGGGGCCAGGGGATTTATCCAGGGTTACGAAGTAGGATTTTAGGCTCTGGATACGAGCAGGGACAGGATCAGAAGACTGTGACCCCAGTGCATTCATCCTGGGTGTTTTAAGGGAGATGGGAATGAAGAAAGAAAGATTAAGGAGAGCCATAGCAGAAGCTGGTACTTTCTTAGGAACAGTGACCGTAAAGCAGGAGAGAGGAGGAACGGGGAATAAGGACTGAAGTGGAACTCAGAACATGTGGATTCAGCATCATCTTTGACATTAACTTCTGTACAGGCAAGTCCGACTTGCTGAGCTTAAGACAAGCCTCTTTAACCTCCTGCATCCCTACTCTCTGTTCGTGAAGGGGAAAAGAAAGTCTGTTTATCAAGATTTCCAATCTTTTTTCTGTTTAAGGCTTATGTATGCTATTATGTGCACAGAAGCTACTGTAATACACAGCAATGAAAAGTCTGACCTGTGACTCCTCGTGCAACAAGAGTAAGTAGGCCCCGTCTTCATTAGGCCCCGTCTGTGGTCTGGGAGGTCCCAGGACTACTTCTAATGGGTCTCTTAAAAAAACACTCAGAAACCCAGGCTTGTTGGCAGTAGGCTCAAATTTGCTACCCGAGTATCCACACGTGTAGTGAAATATTCAGGGACTTTCCCCACAGCACTTTCTGCACTGCTTTGTCATCATAGCCAGCATTTGTCCAACATGACACCCTGATGAAGGATGGGTTTTTTCCTTTCTTCCACTTCATCTCTTGGCACCCAAGGGCCAAATACTCGGTACAGGTGTGTTAGAGGGGATAATGCTAAGGAATGAGTTTAGCACTCTTCACTTCCTAGCAAGAGGAACTGGTTTGGGACTGAGAGTAGGTCTTACCTTCAGCCAGAACAAAGCAAAGAACTACAGGGTAATGGATAAGCCATCACTGCAAACAGCTGCAGAACTTAAGACACAGCAGGCACCTTCATGCCTTAAACTTTGGGCATGTTCAGTTCTTTTTCTCCAGGGCTCCTAAGGCTCCTCTCTCTGAAGTCAACAGGAGCAGCAGGAAAAATTGGGAAGTATTCTTTCCCTGACCCTGTCCCTGAGACCATCTTCAAGAGCTGGTTAACAGAACAAAGAAGGAACCGTCTCACTTAGAGCTGTTTGGTAACGCTCTGCCTCAGCCCACGTTATCAGCGAGCTGCAAGGATAAGACCAGATAAAGGCTGCTGTTGGCTAAAAAGAACCTCTTCTGAGGCAACTTGCTGCTGGTGCTTGAAGTAAAAATCATTACCTTCTCTCACGGTCTCTCCTCTGTGGCTGGTGACACACAAAATGACCAAAACAAAATGCCTCGTTCCTCTGACTTGGAAGCTCTTTTACTTCTTATATTTGGCTTCACGTGCTTTGGACAGGCCAGTTCCCTGTTTCGCTAAGGACCTTCTCTGGCTTTTCGTGCATCAAGGCTGTGCGAGTATATTAGATAACGACGGGCTTGTAGTAAATATGTTCCCTAAAAGACTATCACCAAGCGGTTTCTTCTCAGCATACCACATGTCTCTATTTTTGTTTCTAGTTTAAAAAGTTAACAGCCCTGGTTTTCTGTATTTGGTATTTTCTCCCATTCTTCTCTAGTTTTTACTTCATGGAAACTTAAAACCTAACCCCTTTGGTGAAATCCCTGTCACTTGTGTGGAGGGTGAGACGTCAGCAAAGCACATCCCTCACTCAGAAATGCATCTCTTTGCAGAGTTGGCCGATTGCCTGCTTGAATGGGAGCATTTTTTCCTAAGCCTGTCTGGAGAGTTGCCTCCGAAGGCTCTGCTTTCGTGGCACTGGAGGCCTCTCTGTGGCCGCAGATGAGGACATCTCGCCCTCTGGTGGGTAAAAACATAACGGTATGGAAGCCTTGGTCTGCATAGTAAGAAATAGTAATTAAAGTTAATAGTGTGGTGATAATAGAAGGAAAAAGAGCAGGGTTTTAGAGGACTGAAATTCACACTGAGTGTATATCCTGGGGGACAGGGTATGTGCGTGATCACACATGATCTTCCTGGTAAAGAAGGCTTGAAACTAGTTTACTGGAGAGGAACAGAGTGACCAGCAGCCCTGTCAGAGTGATGGACAAGGCTGATGAGCAGAGGGCCTGGAGTGATGTGACAAAAGGGAAAATAGGGCTTTAGTGGGGTCACCTCCAGCATTTGCATGTAAGGAAAGAAGTGCCTACAAGGCATCTTTATGATAAGAGAAATCCCCAAAACCCCTTCGGGGAAACCACAGGGACTACATGTGATGAGTTAGAGATCATCTTGCTGGGATCAGGGAGGTGTGGTGGGATGGCTCCCATGACAACTATTGCAGTGTAGGGATACAGGCTTTTTAGGAAGGACAGGTCAGGAAGATGAGGAGGTGGAGCTGCCCTTTATGTGAGGGAACAGCTGGAGCTCATGGAGCTCTGCCTGGATGATGAACCAACTAAGACCTTATGGGTAAGGATTAACGAGAAGACCAATATGGGTGACACTGTAGTGGGTGTCTGCTATAGGCTGTCTAACCAGGAAGAACAAGTGGATGAGGTTTTCTCCAGGCAGATAGGAGCAGTCTTAAGTTTGCAGGCTCTGGTCTTCATGGGGGACTCCAGCCACTGGAGTGGACAATATAGCAGGGTGTAAGTAAGCCAGGAAGTTCCTGGAGTGCAGTGATAACTTCCTCCTCCAAGTGAGAGAGGAGCCAACAAGGAGAGGTGCTTTACTGGACACCATAGTGACCAACAGGGCTCATTGGGTATGAGAAGCTCAAAGACAGCCTTGGCTGCAGTGACCATGAGATGGTGGACTTCAGGATCCCAAGGGGAGGGAGGAGGGTAAGAAGCTCACAACCTTGGACTTTAGGTGAGCAGACTTTGGCCTCCTCAGAGACCTCTACCTGCTTGGTCGAGTCCCATGGTGTAAGGCTTGGGGAGAAACAGGGCCCTAGAAAGCTGTCTGATACTCAAGGATCACCTCCTCCAAGCTCAAAAGCAGTCCATCCCAGTGATCGGGAAGTTAGGCAAAAATGCCAGGAGGCCTGCGTGGATGAACAAGGAGCTCCTGGCAAAATTCAAACACAGAAGCAGCATAGAGAGGGTGAAAGCAAGGACACAGATAGGGAGGAATACAGAGATGTTACCTGAGCATGCAGGGATGAGGTTAGGAAAGCGAGAGCCCCACTGGAATTGAATTTGGCCAGGGATGTCAAATACAACAAGAAGGGCTTGTAGAGATACAAAGGTCACAAAAGGAAGGCTAAGGAGAATGTGGGCCCATTGCTCAGCAAGATGTGGGAGCTGGTTCCACAGAACTTGGATAAGGCTGAGGTACTGAATCCCTCCTTCACCTCAGTCTTTACTAGTAAGACCAGCCTTTAGGAGTCCAAGAGAGACACAGACATACTGGATTGAGTCCAACGAAAGGCCATGAAGATGATGAGGGGACAGGAGCATCTCTCCTATGAGGAAGGACTGAGAGCTGGAACTGTTTTGCCTGGAGAAGAGAAGGCTCAGGAGGGATCTCAAAAATACATATAAATACCTGAAGGGAGAGTGTGAAGAGAATGAAGCCAGGCTCTGTTCAGTGGTGTCCAGTGCCAGGACCAGAGGTCAAGGGCACACACTGAAACACGGGAGGTTTCCTCTGAACATCAGGGAACACTATTTTACTGTGAGGGCAACTGACCAAGGAGGTTCTGGAGTCTCTATCACTGGAGATACTCAAAAGCAGTTTGGATATAGCCCTGGGCAATCAGCTTTCAGTGGCCTTGCTTGAACAGGTGGGTTGGACCAGATAACCTCCAGAGGTTCCCCCCAACCATGACCATTCTGTGAATCTACACAGCTATCAGCAAAAGAACAGAAGCTCTGGCCTTATTTCATGTAGGCTTATGTCTAACTGATTGATACCCTTCTGTCCACCAACGGTTGTGTGTCTTCGGCTTAATTTTAAGCACATACTTAAATGATTTCCTTGAATGGGCACATCTATTCACAACTTGGCTACTGAAACTGCAATGCTTTGGGCCAGGCCACCAAAATCACTCCATACTCACCTGTGACAGAAATTAAGGAAAACTGGACACCAAAATAGATTTGTGGAGGATGTGTCAGTGTCAGGGCAGCCATTCTGCACCTCCCTTGTGAAAAGGGAACAAAAATCACAGTTACTGTGAAACCTGGAAAGTCCTTTGAAATGCACAGATAAACCCGCACCCTAGTGTTCGTTATTGTTATAATTATTATCCACTCTATAATTATTATCTGCTTTTTTTCCTAATGACTCATAACCTTCTGTAGTTGTGCATTTGGGAATTTCACACCACACCAATCGTTTTACAGGTTTCTTTTTTTTTTCTTTTTTTTCACTAATGTTTTTAAATAATGATCAGTACAGTACAAAGCTTAAAATATTGTCAATGTTTTCAACAATACAAAGTCAGCAGATGGGAATTGGGAAGGGGAGGGTTAATATGTAACACTCATACCCTTCCCTGTTTCCCAGGGGAAAAAAATACAAACTCTTTTGTACTTCTCTTTAGTAACAAACAGTGCTTAAAAATCATCTTGTCAGTAAAAGATGTAAATTGCAAGGCACATGACGAACCCATCCTTGCCTTGTTACACAAATCATTAGGCATAAATACAAGTTTTAAGGCACCTCTCTCCATCCTCCCCTTCTGCTCCAGACACCAAGCAAATCCTGTCGGTGGGAATCAGCTGTTCAGAGTAACCATCGACCAGCAGATGGCAAAGAGGCTGCCTCTGAGCCTCAGGCTCCTTCAGCATGAATCCCAAAAAAGGAACAGCGTAAGGCACATTGGGGTGAATTTTCAGGAGCTGTCCTGTGCAGATCCAAGTTGTGAGATCTGCAAAAATTCTATTTCAGGACCAGAGATTCTTGGGGAGAGGGTTAGGACCTCTGTCCCCTCAGGATCTCAGATATGTTCAACCTTTGGTGGTCAGCTCTTCACCAACCCTACCACAGGTACAACCCTACCAAGCCGTGCCTCCTTAGAGGAATGCCAGGATGGAAGGAGGTATGTTCCAAGCAGTGAGCCCAAGGAGAAGGCCCTGAGAAGCTCTCAGACACTTTGACTCTCTCCGGACCCAGCCCTGGTCTCCTCTAGATCAACGGTGGGGCTTTCAGGAGGGCATCAGCAGCCACATTCCAGTCCTGGACTGGTTGAGGTGCATGGCATGTGGAGCCTGCCCAGGTTGGCAGCCAGGTGCATAAGGCACAAAGATAAAGTCCGGGAATGAGGGAAAGGAATAAGCTAGTTGGAGGAAGAGGAGGAGGATGGAGAGAGGGATGAAGAAAGCTCCAGTGTTGGTGAGCCCCTTGTGACACAAGGGTGCATCCTCACAGCAGCAGTGATCTGCATTGAAATTCCCTGTTAAACCGACCCATCATAGTAACCAGGAGGTCAGCTCCAGGTCTGAGTGCAGGGCCACACGGGGAGGTGAGTGGTTTCACCTGAGGTGCAACGTGAGAATACGTAAAAACTGACCACCACTATCACACAATTGCTCCAGAAGGAGAAGTTTCACTTCTGCCGGACCAGGGAGGAGAAGACCCGTGATCAGAAATACCTCAGAAGAACCACGTGGGCACGTCCTCTCCCTTTCCCTGTACTAGATGGCATTACTGTACTCGTCCTCCTTTGACAAGGGCAGGACATGTAATCTATTTTCAAACCCTTGGAGAAGGAAACAGCTGGGGGATCTCTTGCTTTGGTACCAGTATAATTCTAGGGAGCAGCAGAGCAGGGTTTGCTCTTGGCAACAGTGCTGGCCTCTGCTCCAGCCCTTCCCTGCAGGCAGCAGCGTTGTCCAAGCTGGCTGAAAGCTAAAACCAGCAGAAAATTACTGACATTTTTTCAGTAGGATTGGTTTTCTGCTGGTCCAGCGCCCGGCACCGGCTCGCACTGTGGTAAGATGATGACCTTTTGTCCAAGGCAAGGGGAATGATGAGCTGTAAGTGGGACTATCCCCACTTGCCACTCCCCCAAAGCAAATTTGCTGTTAGGTCAGCATGGCTGTACCGTCAAAATACACCGCAGGAAATGAAGTAATTAATTACTAAGCTGGACTGGATGTAAACCAGGAGGCCTAGAGTGATGTGAAAGGATGGACTAACACTCCTGAAGGTGTTCCTATGGTTTCTTCTCCTGTACTAAAAACTTACTTCCCTCCCCCTTGTCTTTGTCAACAGGGCCATGAGTTTCAAATTTGTCCACAAACCACAGGACACAGCAAACCACCTATTAACAGATCTGTTTGCGGAGACGCCGCTGTCTGGCCCACCTTACTCCTCCAGCACCACAGCACTGTCTCCTTCAGGCTAACCTTGACCCAACTGGAAGTCTCTGCAGATGGAAAAGCCAAAGGGAAAGCCTTTCTGGATAATAAGCCACGTGCGCACACACACATACGCAAACACACATCTCAAAAGTTAAAAAAAACCAACCAAAAAGTGCAGAAATCAGTGCTTGTCGTGACAAATCATATCCCAACCCTAAACTCTGCCTGCTCAGAGCCAGCGATCACAATTCATCTGCCTGCCCTTGGATTCAGTGAGACAAAGCTGTGGCTGGAATAGATCCCATGGCTTCCCTGCTTTCCACAAAAATTTATACCTCCCAGGAATTTGCCAGATGTCAAGGCCTTTGAGGTTGCTCCTTTGAGGAGCCGTGTCAGGATTTACTGTGGAAAGCAAGCAGTGGGTGAAGCAGAAGGTGTCTGGGCTGCACAGACAGTATCTCTGCATTGGCTCTGAGCATCCTGACCTGCAAGTGCTGCCAACTTCAGCGCAACGGTGTGGCTCCACATCTGATGTTCCCCCCAAGCAAGCACAGAAGAGACTCATCTAGCGGGGGCCGTGGTAAACCAACCCTTTCTATACCTTGGACAGGACTGACCCACGGACATTAAGTGTCCCTGACCAATATTTTTCCTACTTCACACAGGAATCACCAAGTCTCAAGGACAAACCCGTCCTGAGGTTGCATAGGACCCTAATACCATCACCCTGCTCCTGCCTTTAGCCATTCTACCTGCTTCTAATGCTGATAAAAACATGCCAGATTCACAACCCCATTGGTCAGAGAAAAGCAACCCTGCAGCTTCAAGGTCAGCTTTCTCACAAGGCCCACCAAGGACTTCTTGGTGTCCTGAAAAGCACCGTTGAGAGGGGAATAAAAACTTTCACGCTTTCATACCCTTTCACACCCTTTCACTTTCATACCCTTTTGGCCATGACCACAATAGGGCTGTTGGAGGCCCACAGCCCAGAGCCTTTCCCGTATCAGACAGGTCACACCCAAGTTGCTCTACACTGCATGGACAGCGTTGGAGGGCAGTCAGACTCCCTAGACAGATGATACAGAGTCAATCCATGAAGGAATGCATGAACCCATCACACAAGCAGCCAAAACGATGCACCCAGCATCAAAAGCATGTCTCCTCCTGGGGCCAGGATGGCCTCGGGGGTGCTCCACCTCTGCCACTGCTAACGAGGAGGGCTCAAAACCATCTCCAACCTGACTCAGACCCAGCTCCTCAAAGGCAACTAAGCACTTACTTAAAATGAAAATTAGAAACGTTTGAGGACCTGTCTTGTAGGCTACCAAACAGCCATCAGGACTACCATTACCTTATATCAAATTTATGCTGAGAAAGACCCCATCTCCTGTTTGTAATCCTTGGGACGGTGTGATTCCTTGGTTTTGAGGAGCTCCACTGTAAATAGTGCAGTCATACAGAAAGAGAAGATGGAACTGACCTAACGTGTCTGTCCTGGACCCACACCAGTCACCAGCAGACACAGGGCTCAGGTTCAGACCCAGTTCCTCCTAGAGGACCCCGGGTCAGGCCTAAGTCTTCAACCATGCTTTGCCAAAGCCACCTCAGCAACCTGGTGTTGAGATACTTGACAAGGGGACAGTAGAGAGAACCAGGCTTAGCCCAGCTGGAGCAAGAGAAGGATTATACCAGCCACTGTGTCACACATGCCCTTGCAGCTGAACTCCAGAAGTGCACACTCCTCCTGAAACCTTGCTACTGCTTTTGATAGCAACATGTTTCCCACAGATAGCAGAGATGGCAAAACCCAGAGAGGCCACCACATCCAGCTGTGGTCCTCACGGTGCGTTCTCCACTGTGTTGTTAGCCCTGGCAGACCCTTCTAGTGTTCCATAGCCTTCAGACTGCCCTCCCTGACATTCAGCAAGATATCACCCCCAGGTTTACCAGAATGAACAAGAAACCTCTGCCTACTCCAGCATCCTTGGTTAAATGAATTGTTCTGGCTTCAAACTCCCCATGTCCCCCTGGATGGCAAAAGGCACTCCCTGCTGTGAAAATGCATCCAGCATGAAGTCTCCAGCCCTCCACCCGAGCCCAGGGTCCCGGTTAGTCACAGCGTGTTAGGCAAGTAAGACAGTCTCTAATATGTTATGCCCCTTTTCTTGATTTTCACCACCCTGATGATGTCACGCCTGTCATGTTCGTGATCCTCAGGAGTCCTTTTTAGCCAGGCTGGCCTTGATCCTGCATCGCAGGATGTAAGCTGTGATGGCACTACAAGCCACCAGGCCAAAAAAAGAGATGCAGGCGAGATAAACGGAGAAAGGCCCGTGTCTCTTCAGGAAAATCTCCTGCCTGTTCTTGTAATCCAAAAGAATGGCCTCCAGCTGTGATAGGGTGCAGATGGCCAGGAAGGCATGGAAGATCTGATGGGCATGGCCAACGATATCACAGGAGCCAGGGAAGTACTTCTCAGGGACCGGGCAGGAGAAGAAATAAGCGCTAATGAGGAAAAACAGTATCTGGTACGTGTGGTACCAAGCGGCATCTTCCTCACAGCCCCCCAGGTGACACACAACCACCCGGTGAGCGACGGGACTGATATCCAAGATGAAGGCCAGCCCGGCTGGGATCACCTGGCACATCTTCCTCATGATGGGGTAAGGCCGTCGGTACCGATATTTCGCGTAGCAGCAGCCGGCACAAGACAACCAGCCACAGAAAGCAGCTGCTGGTAGGAAGAAAAGCCAGAACTTGTCGTACCAGGCTTGGTCGGAGCTGTAGTAGAAATGAGCCAGGGCACTACCATACTGGTAGATGCCGACTCCAACGTAGTCCACGAAGTAGAAGGTGTAGTGGTACAGCTCCGATTTGGACTGCAGCAGGTGAGCCAAGAGGCTGCAGGTCAGGTAGGTGACGGAGGAGAGGACAAAGATGAGCAAAGGCAAGGACCACGCGTCCACGGGTAACTGCTCAGCCTCCACAAACGTCTTGAATCTCAGCAGCACAGCCAGCGCTGCCAGGAGATGAGTCCACACGTTGACCACCTCGTTGTGCTTCTGGAAGAGGCTGAAGAAGTAGTACCGCCAGTCCTGGCCGGTGGGACGGTAGCCGGTGTGGATGTACGGCTCACGGAAGAGCTGCGGCACCTCGCACTCTTTGACCGTGCAAGGCATCTTGGGGAAACCATCCTCCAGCAGCCTGGGGAGACGGCTGAGATGCTGCCCGCTGAGGGACAACGTGCTGATCCGCTCCAGGATGGCTGTCATCTCGCTGCGTGTGGTGGCCGTGAGCCCGGCTCTGGGGAAACGTCGTCTTTGTTGTCCTGCAGGGAGGGGAGAAAAAAAGGAGACATTAACAGCGATGCCTCGGGGAGAAGAACGTGCTGCCGTTCCTGGGTGGGATGAGCCATGGTGGTATTGAGATGCTGGCCCCGCTCTTAGGGGAAAGGGGCTTTTCTTGACTCAGCAGACCTAAATTCAGCCTGGGGAAGGATGGCACAGCCCTGTCCCTGCAGTCAGATGGGCACAGCCATGTCACAAGCCTGCCCTTCTTCCCCACGTCCTCGGCCACTCAGCTTGGAGCACATTCAGGAGTAGCCAGGAGCTGCCAATAAGGGGTTACAAGAAGCAGTCAGATGTCAAGAAACCACCTGATGATTTCCGGAGGGGATTTTCCCCCCCTTTCCCCAGAACAAACTGCTCAGGGATAAAATGGGGGTGTAATTACTCATCTAAGGGACAACCTGCCTTTCTGTACCTGCGTGTAGGGGGTCCCAACCAAATCGTGGAGGTTGCAAATAAGCTCGGCGTCCTGCCACACAGCTCGCACACCTGGGGCTGCTGCATTGAGTGGGGCAGAGGGAGAAGGGGAGAAGTCCACAGTCCCCATCCTGCAGCCTTCCTCCCTCCACGTGTAAGAAGCAGCAGGACTGGGAGGTGCTCTGTTCAACATATTCATCAGCGACCTGGACGAGG
>JAOXJM010000023.1:115222338-115233031 GCA_026413425.1 Tringa solitaria | reverse complement strand
AGAGAAGCTGTGGCTGCCCCATCCCTGGAGGGGTTCAAGACCAGGTTGGAGGGGGTTATGAGCAACCTGGTCTGGTGGGAGGTGTCCCTGCCCAGGGCAGGGTGGTGGAACTCTGTGATCTTTAAGTTCCCTTCCAACCCAAACCGCTATGATTCTATTTACCTTCCTGCTGCGGGATGGGTGAGCACCCCGGGTGTGGGATAGGGGTGAACTTATCCCTGCCTCCCACTCAACCCACAGCTCTGGCCAAAGTGTGAAGCCGAGCCAGGGGTGACAGCTAAAAATGAGGTTTGCCTATCAGTAGAAGAAGCTCAGAGGAGCTGCCGGCCCCTTCCGAGAGCTGCCAGCGGTGACATCGAGCTGTGGTCACTGTCGTGCTGGAGCAGAGCACGCTGATGGCCCCATGCTGAGGTTTCTGCTGCCCATATTTGTGGCACGCTCGGCAGGCCACATTTGCCCTCAAAATTCAGTCTTTCCAGTTCGGGTCTCTGGGCTGTGGTCTGCAACTGGGTCTTGAGCCTTGTTGAGATGATAAAGTACCATCAGCAAACCCCAGTTGGGAGGGGGTGGGAGGGGGTAAGCGTGGGTGCATACAGTCAGGTCTCTAAATCAGAAGGAGGGTGACTTTATGGTGCCATATGTCACGAAGGGGAAAACGTGGGGTGGCCAGCGAGGCAGGAGAAAGCTGCTGGAGGTGTTTCGGCTGGTGAGCTCAGCTCTGGAATATTTATTTTGCCCTGGCATCCGGAGGTTTCAGGGGTTGTGATTTCAGCCCCCTTACCTCCTTTGCTGCTACAGGCTATGGAAGGTCCTCTGCTCTTCAGCTGAGCTGGCTGAGGCACCTGCCCCCCAAATTGCTTCCTGTAGCAGCTTCCCAGTGGCTTGCTGGGGTGCAGACACCAACACTGGGTCTGATGGATTCCATCCATGGGACAAGGTGGTCGTGGGGCAGAGGATGATAGAGAAACATTGCTTCCAGATATATCCTGTTAATTTATTAGGATTCCAGCTGTCTCTAGTCCATCCTGCATGGCAGGACACCTGCTTCCAGAGCAGAAAATGATCGTGTCATGGAAGCATCATCCCTGGAAATGTTCAAGGCCAGGCTGGATGGAGCTTTGAGCAACCTGGTCTAGTGAGAGCTATCCCTGCCCATGGCAGGGGCTTGGAACTAGATGATTTTTAAGGTCCCTTCCAACCCAAACCATTCTATGATTCTATGAAATGTGACTTCCAGCTATGAACATTTGCTGAGAAGCAGCATTGTCTTTGCCCAGTAGCGAAGTCAGTGAAATGCAGGTCACGGTTCAGCCCCTGGAGTTTGTTCCTCTGGGTTCAACAGCATTTGAGTACTTTTGGTTTCTGTCCACCTTAGATTTTTAGTTCCACCTTTCCTCGGAGGTGGTACGGGTGCCTCCTGTGAGGTGGGAAAGCTAAAATGTCCAGAAGAGCTTAGAAGGATGCGGCATCCAAGCCCAACCTGAAATGAGGTGTGTCTTATGCCTGAAGCCCCTGCAGTGCTATGAGAAACCTTAAGTGTGTAATGAATCCTGCAGTGCAAACAGTGGCTTTTTTTATAGTGATTCAGGTGCAGAAGGGTTCTTGTAGGTGAAATTAAAAGTGTCTCTTTTATTTCCAAGTCCCCGTCTCTGCTCCAAAACCTTGCAACGTGGGAGCGAACAGCTTTTTGAAATAGCGAGTGTTTTTCCTCCCTTGTAATGATTCATATTTAGGTGACCCCTTTTAGATCAACTTTTCAGCGAAATTCGACACGAAAAAAGTCCAGTTGTAGGAAATTTCAGGTACAAGAAGGAATCCTTCCTGAAGTTACAAGCCACTGAAGGCAGAAGATGCGAGTGGAAAGTGGTGGTCAGGTCTAACAACCCGGCATTTGGCGTGATGATGTCATTCCTTCATCACAGTAACCATTTCCACTTAACCCCATACCTGCAAAATCCAACCCATTTTCATGGCAATGCCTTTTTTGTTTCACTGCCAGGGCTCGGGGGGAAAAAAAAGGGGTCATTTTCTGGGTTAGAAAAGCGGATTTCTGGTAATTCTACCCTCTGTTGGTCTTCTGTGCTCTGCCTCTCAGTAGATGCCTTCGTGGTTATAGAGATGTGAACAGTCAGAATAGGAACATGTGTCACAAAATTGTTATTACTTCAGGTGAATTTGGTAACCTGAAACGTGAAAAAAAAATTATGTGAGATGAATTGCTGGTCTCTGGACTGTCAGATGAGTCAGACCACAAAATCTTGACATCCTGCAATGACGTACAGCATCAGTCGAGATTTCTGCTGGTGTTATTCAAGAGGGGTGATAGAGCAGGGACCGGATTAGTCCCTTCTTGTTTGAAAGTGCCAGGAATCTGTAAGAGGCTCCTGATTTTCTGCAGGACTAAAAATGCCATAAATCTGTTGGTTTTCTGGAGGACTGAAGATGAAGTTGCGTGAAGAGTCTTATGCTTCAGTGCTCCTCTTCCAGCTTGGCTAGGTGGCTTTGGGAGAGGCTTCTCTGGGGCCTTTTCTCCACTGAGAAGGCGATCAAACCAGTCTTTTTCTGCAATAAAAATAGGTTTCCAGGATAAACGCTACTCCCAGGTCCATCCAAAGCCAGAGAAGGGGCAGGAAACCAGCGCTCCTACAATGTAGCTCAGGCAGGGACTGGGGGCCCAAAGCTGAACTGAAATGGGGCTCCTTCTGATGGGCTGCGGAGGGAAACCCATGGTGATACTGGTCAAGGCCAGTAAGGCCAATTAGTGCCCTCTCAGGACCTTTACAGGGCACGCATGAGCTTTTCAAAGAGCTCTCCAGAACATGTCAACATGGGATCTCAGCAATGAGTGGGGAAGGCATCCCAGCTCCTGGTAACCTGAGGTTCCCCAGGAGGACATCCCCTGGGCATCTACTGTTCACCTGCCTGGTCACTGCAGGACACAGGGATCCCCGAGATGAGGTGGAGGTGGGTTGTGCCATTGAAGCGAAGGGAGGTTAAACTGTGAAGTTCCACATCTTGTCCTCCTTTTGAAAGCCTTGCTGGGTGCCTGACTTTGCAGTGTGCTGGTCTCTGCTCTTTGGTTTGTAGGAGGCACGTGGAAGTGCACCCACAGATGTGTTTAATGGTGATTAATATTAGAAAGAGGGGGTGGGAAGGTGATAAATAAAAAAAAGCTTCTTGAACAATTTTTTTTTCTCCTTTTCTTCTCTTATCTCTTTATCTGCCTGAATAAACTGTATTGGCTGATTTGGGATTCTGATGACATAGTGTCTGCCCTCCCCTTTCTAGAGGTAGACGGAAGGAAGTGGGCTAGAAAATGAAATATCAGCTCCTAACCTCAGGTCAGGTAAGCTGGCTGGTATGCTGCAATGGAAAAGATGGTAGGGTTTGAACTTCATTATAAAAAGGAGACCACATCTGGCTTTGAGACACAAGCAGCGTGGAAGAGGTCTCAGAGAAGGAGAACTCTGGTGCTCTGTCACATTCTGCATCTTCTTAAAGCAGCAGAGAGGTTGCCATGGCTTTTGCAAGCTATGCTGGGCTGGTAAGTACTTATGTTTGTTATAAGCGTTAAGATATATTTGCTGCAAGAGAAAAAGCAGGAGGCAGAAGCTGTCATCTAGGAGCAACTCTTGGTTGGTCTTAGTTGGAGCTGAATGGATTGCTGGGTCTGATACGGCTTTCTGTCCTGAGCTTTTGCAAGTGGGTTTGGTGTCGGAGTGACAAAGAGGCAATGGACTATCCATTATTTATCTGCAAGGGCAGCTCTGCTGGTGTGGGACTGGGAGAGACGGTCCTTTGCTCAGGAAACGTGCTGTCAAAATTGCTGAAATGTCACTGTGAAGTGCATTTACATTTCAACCTGGGTAGTAGTTGCAGCACTGACAACTCTTGTGACTTTCTTAAAAGCTCTGTATTTACCTGTCATCTTTTCCTAAAACCTTAGCTCCTGGAAAAGGCCCAAAAATCTCAGATTTCATCAAGAAAGGGGTTCTTTCCAGCAGGTCTCTGCTTGGTGGCCAACCTTTCCTGACTTGAGAAAGCAGATAGCTTACCAGGTTTCTAAGCATAGGCTCAGAAAAGCAGAGGCTTAGGTTAGCTGACCACACCTTGTAGATCATAAGACGTTGCTGTTTGACTGCGGAGGAGGAGAAATGCTTGCTGGAGAGATGCTCTTCCTGGTGCAGGTCCAGCTATGAATCAGAATTTAAATCAGAGTTCAGCATCTGTTGTGATGAGTATCGTTGCCATCGTGCTATTTACTCATGCTAGCTCATCTCTCTCAAATACAAGTACGAAGATGGGCCTTTGATGGTCCAGACTGGTCAAGACTTGGCTCTTTGTGTTCTTTCTTTCTTGACTGAACACAGCTAATGACGCTTTTCTCTCTCCCAGTTCAGATCACTGGTTTTGGTGCTGGTTCTAGCACTCTACACTGTAAAGAGCTCACCCCCTGGGAGGGTGGCTCATCCTCGACACAGCAGGGATGGTGGCTCCGTGAGGCTTCGAGAAGGTTGCCCGAACCAAAAGGATCTCAAGTTCCCTACCACAGTGAAAGTTGACATTCGTATCAGCAACTCAGATCATGACTCTAGGATGATCCACGATGTCAGGAACCGGTCTCTCGCTCCTTGGGACTACAGGTAACTATTTAGTTATTATCTATATTGCGATAGCTGTGCTGCACAGATGTGTCTTTTTTTTGGTGAATGATGGCTGGTTCTCAGCGTGTTCCTGGAGTCCTGTGAATGTTGCAAACACTTCTGGACACACACTTACATTTTGGTGTTGACTTAGAAACTGCAGTGCAAGGGGACATCATTGGAACATTTTCTGATCATCTTATGGGTATTTGTCAAAGAATTATTACTCTAGGAAAAGAAAAATGCCTGTACGTTGTGATTTTACATTTTCATAACTGAAAGATGTTTTTGAATGCTTCAATTAAACCAAAACCAAACAAAAATGAATAGTTCACTTGCGATCAGTTCCGTATTTCACCCAGCTCTGCTCCATTCATCATCTCCTAAAGAATGATGTGGCAGCACTACCCTCCCCACATTGATTCCATTTCTAGGAAATTTTTCTAAAAATGTTGAAGATAGGGAAATTCTTTGGCTTTGTCTCATAGTGAGGATAGAGAGGTAAATAATATGGGCCTTTCATGGAGATAAACAAGAAGATCCTGCCAAACCCTGTTGTGCAAATGCATAAACCCCTTTTGTGTTGCCATCCCCAGGCTCGACGAGGACCCCAACCGCTTCCCCCAGGTGATTGCTGAAGCCAAGTGCCGCCTCTCCGGCTGCGTGAACCCACTGGGGCAGGAGGACCACAGCCTCAACTCCGTCCCCATCCGACAGGAGATCCTCGTCCTCCGGCGGGAGCGGCGGGGCTGCGAGCCCATCTTCCGCCTGGAGAAGAAAGTCATCACCGTGGGCTGCACGTGTGCTGCTCCAGTCGTCCACCACCAGTCCTAGGAGAGATTAGAAGAGGAGGCAATGTTGGGAAGAGGAAATGTCTCCTATGAACATCCCTCTGGAGAAATCCCACAGACGCCCACTTTGCATCCCAGGAATTCAACGTGATGTTCCCTTTCCAAATCTGAGCAATTTACCTCCTGGAAGAACTGATCCTTGCTGTTATCTATTTATGGATTTTTAGAATGGGAATCACCGGTGGCTGGTGATGGAGGGGAGAGAGGGGGATGGAGGAAGAGTTTTATTTGTGACTCCAAGCAGGAAGGAGGCAAAGCAGTGCTTTTTTTTTTTTTTTTTTTTTTTCATTTCGGCTTATATCAGTTTAGTGAATCGAATTACAGTTTCAAAAGCTGTTCTCAGCAGTAAATTGCCCTACTGTGTACATGCCAACAAGCACTGCCACAAAAAAAAATTCCTCCTCCTGCTTCTTCTCCCTCCTTCCCTCATCCTTGTAACCCTTTTTCCTTCTCTGGCCATCACTGCTCACTGGTGTATTTCTAGTGTAAATCTGACACAAAAGCCACCAGGCCTGATCCTCATCGCTCTCTGATTTTGTGTCACTGCTGCTCCATGGGGAGCATTTATATTTCTATTTATGTGTTTTATTTATGACTATATTTATGGCTTTATATGTGCTCAGGGTATCAAAAAAATGATGAATATTTATCTGTATTTATTCAATAATTTATCCACCGAATAAAATTTGTATTTAATTTGAAAGAAAGTTGTTTTACGGTAGCTCAAAATGAAAGTGGACATAGAGATTAAGCTTGTGCTGCAGTAGCACTGAGTGATTTCAGCAAAGATCAGGCTTTTTTCCGGTGCAGTGATATGAGTAAGAAGGAGCACAAGAGAACTTGCAGCCCAAATAGATGCAAAAAAAGGCTGAAAGTGGTGAATTGAGGTTATACAAGCAGCCCTGGGGGAGTTTGCAGTGGAGTCAGGTTCTCTAGACCTTGGGGATGGTCTCTAGGATGGCGGGGAAAGAGGTGGGAGACATCACATTGTAGGGCTACAGCTGAAATTTGGGATGGGGATCAAGTCTGGTTCATATGGGCTGGGAAAGTCCCATATCCTTCCAAACAAGGTGTCATCCTTATGAGCTCCCTTGTTCTCCACCAGTTGGATAGCTGGCTAGCAGGAACACAGGGAAATGAGCAAAGATGGTTTCATCTCTTGATGAAGCAGCCAAATATTAGGTGTTGGGCTTGAAGTGGTGGGTGAGGATCCCTCTACATCCAGGGAACAAGGAATAAACACTTCCAGGACAGGGCTGACTGCTGAGCTGAGGTGTCCTAACTTAGGAAAGGATGAATTGCCCTCTTTCTCCCTTAACTACACAAGGAGCACAGCCTAGCAAGACTCAGTACCAATTATTTTATGAAACTGCTGCAGTGTTGTGTTTTTTTTAACAATATTCATCTTTCATCCAAGGCTGAGCCAAATTCTCAGACCTCTGACTTTGGTTTCTGCCAGTGGAGGTTTTAAGCCTGTATTTCCGTGTTCACCTGCATTTAAACCAGGGTAAACCTCGTATTTTGTTTTGGCTGCACAGAAGCTACCTTAAATTAGATACACCTGATGCAGGTAGACCCTGGGTTTCATCCCCTGGGTAGGCCAAATGAGTGGTTGGGTCCAGATGACTCCTTTGGTGCTTGTTTGTTGAGCTGGGTGTATTCCCTGCCCTGTGGGTCACTGGGAGCCACTTCAACGAGCCATGGGCAACCGGGGTTGGGGGGAACCATCTCATTCAGTGACAAGGACTTGTACTCATTTGTGGAAGCAGCTGTTTCATTATGACCACCGAGGTCTTCATGTGGTGGAGAGCAAACCCATGGAGGCGTCTTCTGGCGTGCTCTCGTGTAACACCAGCTCTCCTCTTACAGTAACCGCTGACCAGGAAATTGCACCCTGCACACCCCAGTTCTTGCTCTTGACCTATTTCTCTTCCTTTCAATAAACCTCACCTGCGGGGTTGTCCTCACTTGTTTTGTGGGGAGAAAACTAGCCTATGTTTCTCCCTCCAGACACAATTACTCGGGTTCATTGCAGCTGAACGGGTGTAAGCTGCTGTGCTATTTCTCTTAAACACCCATCAGCTTACCCTAAGAGTGGTTTTAACTGGGTGAATGGTGACGTAACTCATCAAGAAAATGCAAAGGCAGCTAATTAAGGAAGTCTCACCCATGGGTCATGAGGTTTTGTAGCCGGTGCTACCAACTGCAAACCACACACCTCTCAGGAAGGCAGGCACTTCCACGTGGGGATTGTTTCTAAATTAAACGCTCAACAAGGGTTATTTCCTTCTAATGGCATTGTTCTTAGAGTGCAGCTGGTTGTAAATATGAGTCTGGTTGTTTTTGAGGTGCTGGCTTTTGTGATGAGGTAGGTGGTTGGCTTTCCTTCCCAGCAGTCTAAGAACACGCAAAACAATTTATGCTTCTTGTAAACAACACACTCATATTGCCACCAAGAGCAAGCACAGTTCACAGCTGTAGGACCAGCCTTTGTCAAAGGCTTTGCTTGTTTTTCTTCTCCTTGCACCAATGGTCCCAGCCCCTGGGTGCCCAGCTGGGCATCTCTGCGTCTGAAGTGCAGCCTTTGAGGACTCGGGTGCTTTACCAGGAGGAGAAGACAGCTGTAGGTGTTGTAGCAGTCCTGCAGTGTCTTCTCACAACCTGCTAAGCCAAGCAACCTACGGTCCCAGGTTGGTATCTGAGCCTTGTGGCCTTTCCTATCCCTTCCCTCTTCTTCTTTCTTCTTACTGACCTCCTTTCCATGTCCCCTTGCTCTCTCTTCCCCTTGGCTGTGCCCTTTCTGGCAGCTCGAGCAGGGATCCTCCTGTGTAGCAGCTCTTCTGGGATGTTGGAAGGATCCTGCTGCAGAGACCCCTGCTTTAGCATGGGCTGAGAGGCACAGCAGTGATGTGAACCTGGGTAGAGGCCTCCTCCAGACCCATGCATTGATGGATGTGGATGTGTTGGCCTGCAGGTGTGTCAGGCTTCTCTGGACCCTCAACAACAGGCAGATGGTCCTTTGGGCATGTTCAAAGGGACTACAGCCTGTTCCACAAAATCATTGCTTTTAAAAGTGCTCTGAAATTAAATATGTAAAGAAAGTAAAGGTTGCCACCTAAAAGGTTGAAGCAATCCAAGAACTGCTTGTTTTTGTGCTCAGTAAGCCAGAGGAGCAATGTCTTGAAAAGCCAGAAGTGGACGTGGCTTTTTGAGAGTTAGACCAAACAGGCAAAATTTTAAGGAGGTGAGCGATTTGCTGGTCAGTCCTGTGGGAATCTGTGGTTGTGGTTTGGTGCCAGAGTATTGGTAATAGATGATGGGATGAGTTTCCACATCAGCTGTGAGTTCTGGCTGTTCTGGGGGATGGCCTGACAGATCAGACCAGAAACCTACTCCCATGTCACCATCATGGGGTAAAATGTGGGACTTCTTGTGATCTCCTTCCATGTCTCCTTCCCCCTATTCTTCTTTTCTCTCTCATATCATTTTTAACCTTGTGCTTAAGAAGAGTCTAGGTGTGTGGGACAAATCTACATCTCCTACAGCACTATTTCAAGGTGGTGACAAAAAAATCCCAGCTGTTTAAAATGTCTGTGATTGCCTGATACTGCTTGGCAGGCTCAGAGCTGGGGATGGCGATGGGACCATGTGCTGGTGCTGGTTTTCAGGAGCTGAGAAGATACCAGCCAGACTCAGCATCAGAAACTAACCACGCTTTCTGCCTTTGCCACTCACACAAACATTTTCCATCTTTGCTACTACTGCTCCTAAGTAGCATCTTCATGTCCCCAGCTCTTCAGATAAAGCCATTCTTGATTTCTGTGTAACTTTTCCTTTTATTTATATATTTTTTCCTCCAGAAAACTAGCTCAGATTCCCCACTTTTTTTTTTCCCAGTAACTTCAACAAGAGGTTAAAAATATGTTTGATTGGGGGTTGATTTGGGGGTTGTGGGCTGAGTTGGCTCTACCCCAAATACCATTTTCTGGGCATAGCTTTCAGTGGGTGAGTTTTAGTGGTTTTGCCAGTACAGTGTCATGTTTCTGCTTTATCTGCGTTCTTAGTAAGCACAGTATGTTTGTATCATGGCCAAGGTTCCCTGTTCCAGTAAATGAATAGGGTTGGTTTATCTTGTCTCTAACTTGCCCCTATAATTTTTTTTGTGGGGGGCCTGGGGTTGTTTTTTATTTCAAACTTCTGAAACCTGTACTCCTGGTCTCTGTCTCCTCGTAAGGCTTCCCAGAGAGTGAGACCTACATCACCTCTTACAAGCATCAGGTATCTCTCTGTCTTGCGTTGGTAACTGGCAATGATGAACATGGTTATCTGATGATTTGCTACACAAATCCAATCTCAGACTTCCCTTTCTGCTGGGTTTTGCTCGCAGGTTGCCAAGCAATCTGGCTGCTAAGCTGCTGCGGCTCAGATTTTTCAAACTGACATGCAACTGAGTCACGGAGCAGGGCTGGAGTGGAAACCTTTGTGTTGAAGAGGGTTTTGCAGCAATTATCACTCCCTCCCTCCCCATCCCCGCAATGATGATATCAATAAAGGACGTCAAATAAGCAGGAACTTGCACTGAAACTCTCCAAGCCAAGAAAGAACAAGCTTTACCTGTTGAACCTCAAACTGATGAGAGCTGTGCAGGTCTGAACGAGTGGCCCTACTCTGTTTGGTCACCTGTTGTGACCATAACTGTAGTCATGAACATTCGCCCAGAGAAACAAAGGCACTGATTAGTGACCTCATGGCAGGGGTGCGTTGATTTGCAATGATTCTGCACCTTCCCAACTGAAGAGAGCAGTGGGAAGGAAGAACTCTTAGCTTATGACGCCAGGAGTTACAAGAGAACCTGCAGTAGGAAAGACAATAGTCCTAAACCCAAGAAAATCCAGGTGATTGTGCTATTAAACACTTCTGCGGGAGCATGTACAACACACACAGAGCTTTGCAGAGGTGAGCATGAAGTTGGCACGAGGCGCTTCACAAAAAAAGGGTTGTGTCCTAAGGCATGGATTTAATTGGGTTGGCAAGTCACAGATGGGTTGGTAAATACGATGGTTTAGGTTGGAAGGGACCTTAAAGATCCCAACCCCCTGCCCTGGGCAGGGACACCTCCCACTAGACCAGGTTCCTCAAAGACTCGTCCAACCTGGTCTTGAACACCTCCAGGGATGGGGCAGCCACAGCTTCTCTGGG